>JABUQX010075783.1:0-23161 GCA_015478945.1 Trachelipus rathkii
ATGATAGAATGTTAAATTATTGATTATGATATTATTTATTTATTATAATTAATTATATTATTATATTATATTTTATTATATATTATATTATTATTTATTATTATTTATATAAATGTATTAATTATTATATTATTATTATTATTAATTATTATTATATTTAATATATTAATTTAATATAGCTACATTAATGTAGTTAGTATGTAGGTATTAATATATAAATAAGTCTATTAGTATACATAATTTTATTATTATTGGTTAAATTAAAACAATGAAAGTTTGTTTATTTTAGAAATTAATTCTTTCAAACCATCAGACGAAGAGTTATTATATTAGGATTTAGGATGTAACATACTGTTTTATCTTCTAAGATTTATAGGTCATCATTTCTACTTCATTAAACATTGATACATGTTAAAGTTTATACAAAATACATATAATAATTGAAATTAAATATAATAGTACGTGATTACATGATAAAGAAAATAAACATGTTACAGTAATATAATTGGAGAACGATATATAATAATCTACTCAAATAGTAATTTTGCAATTTATATTTCAAACCAAAGAGCAAGCAAGTACCAAGGTGAATTAAATAGCTAATGAGAACTAAAAAATTAACGTTTAATGCAAAAGAGTTTTTATAAACTTTTTCAAATTAAGATATACAAGCTGAAATCAACAATTTTTTCAGAGTTTAAATATTAAAAAATAGACTTAAAAATAAAATCAATCATTGCGTTCCCAAACAGTTTTTGTGCAAATAAACCTCAGTACAGTTCTTCTTTATAGAGTCTAAGAACCTCTCTATACATCCTTGCAGGAGGTTAATAATTAACATGAGTTCAGATAATTTACTCTTTATTCCTTTATATAATATTATAGTAATATAATATATATATATATTACTAAATATATATATATATATATATATATAGTTAATAGTATATATATCATTATATATATATATATATATATATTATATATATATTTATATAATTAATATTAATATATAATTAATAATTTATAATTTTATACTATTAATATATTATAATAGACTATATGAGTGACTTTAAAAATTGTTTAATGCAAAATTTATATAATAAGTATAGTCTTATTCTATTAAACTTTTACTACTCATTATCTAAAAATATTCATATATATATTTGTAGATATATAAAAAATAAATATTTTCTACAAAATTACTACTTGTTCTCATAACGAGAGTTCTCTACATAGCGACATATAGTATTTAATAAAATACCTCCAGCAATCATTTTTAATTAAAAGTCTTCTATTGCTAGTATTAGTTATAGAATATAAGGCTTATTTTTTTATTTAATACATTTTTATCCACATTCCTCTTTAAATAAACTTTTCTCTCCAGACTAATTTCAAGAAATATCTACATATTTTCACTACTATAACAACATAGTTATCTTCCTCATATCATTATAAATGTTTTTTGTAGTATTAACTACCTAAAATAATATATCATAACAAATATACATTTACATTAAAATCGTGTAACAGTATTTATATAATTATTATCAGTTGAGTAAATATATAAATAATAAAATACATATTTATAAAGAATAAATAATAATATTATACCATACTTTAAATATTGTTTATTTATCTGATTATATCTAATACTCCGTTTTAATCAGTTAACATTCTCATGTTACATAATATAGATTATTAGGAAAATTTAGTAACTATTTAATACTAAAACTCTTAACATGATTAGCTCGTAATATATACTTGTAACTTATTATTTCTGGAATTACGTTATATAAACTTAAATGATTCTTTGATACCTATTACTAAATAATATATTGAATTATATAATATATGTAAATTTCAAAAATTTTAAAGTTGTTAAATATTATATAACTATGGAAGTATAATATAATTAGTAAGCAAAAATTTTATTAAGTGCACGAATCATCCCTTCAAGTAATTTTTAAGTTCATTAATTAATTACGACTGAGAGCCAGTTTTTTTAGAATAATTTACGACTCTAGCTTCAAATTGTATTCAAACATTCAGTGATACTATCACATTATAAGTTTATAACTTTTAAATACACATCATTATTCTTATACTTACATAAATATCTTCATGCTCGCCAAAAATTCTGATGTGTCTCACTAAAACGTGAGTGTACGTCAGAAAGTAAGAGGTCAACCAACTTCAAATCTTTTATGGCTCACTGTAAAGTTAGTAATTTGGTGTAGGCGAGCTAGATATCAGTCTCTATGAAAGTAGCCGACACGTTGACTAATATTAAATTAATAATGTATTACTAAACTATAAATTAGCTCCAACATAAGGCTCCCACTCAACAAAATCCCAACAATATATATATATATATATTATATATAATAAAAATCTTCTCAAATGGTTAATATATATATACTTTAACATAATAAAAATTGAGAAGTACCCTAGGGCTTGTCAAAAACTTACATAATATATCCCATAATTGTTGTTATACTCATTAGCAATTTTCAATCTTTCAGCATTTACTTATCTAGATTATTTCTTTAACTCATGAAAATATGAAGCTCATTTGGATGAATATATTTATTTAATTAATAATTAACAATAATATTCACTATAAAATAATGTCATATTTTAATATAAAAGAAGTAATTGTAGGATTAAATAGTATTGAGTAGTACTTGTAAATAATTTCCCTAATTCTTTGTATAATATCTATAATATATCATAATAATATATAAATTTATAAAAAATAAGATTTTTTAGAGTCTAATCCTAATGGAAGCTTTTAGATTGGGAGGACCTTCTATATTGATTATAAATACGTTTATTACTGAGGGTACCCTATGGGATAATCCAGTTAGACTCTAAATCCCAACGGTACTCTCTCATTACCTAATTATAAATCTAAGTATCACTTTATAAAAAAAATTATTAAATACAAAGTTGAATAATTATTATCAGAACTATAAAAATATTGCTGAATATTTATATTATGCTGTTAACTATATTATTTCGAGAACTTTTCGATACTGGAAGGTTATTAGATAATAGTCCGTTACCTTATACTTTATTCAGCGATTATCTCTATATATTTGAGATATATGCATAACATACTAATAAGAAGAATAAGGACGAAATCTTTATATATCAATCATTATATTTAATGCTAGTAATAACAACTATACCTATAACAGTGTTTGCCAGAATGACAGAGTGTAAAGGTAAGATAGATAAAAAAGGGACAGATTAGTTATATCAAAGTAATAGATATTAAAAGTATCGATAGGAGAGGAGAGAGTAGAGAGCGCACAGTGTAAGAGCACTCTCTACTCTCGATCTTCTCTCGTATCTCAGATCTGCATGTAAGATCGGGTGTACTTGACAGCTCCATTTCTTAAGAACAATTTTCTCTCTTTCTCTCAATTGCATGCTAGTCCCTTCTCTCTCTTCGGTCAGTACTTCGTCATATCTGGTTCGTCTCTCGTCCTATGTACATGATTTCTGTCTCGAGACTAAAAGCTTAAACTACCTAGCCGATTGCGCAAATCGTCTCACAATATACCCGAAAAATACAGTAACAGTGTAACAAAAATAGCAAGCGCCAAACACAATGTGTCTTTTATATTTCGAATATTGTCTGGCTTGAACAATATTCTCTTTGATCAAATAGTAGAGATTCGAATGCATCGCCTCGATGAAATAACGATTCATTCCTCGATTATATAAATATTGCTCTTATCAAAATGTCAATTCTGCCCGCGATATTAGTTTTCACATAATACGTATTTGATTATATCAGTTCGTTTTTTAAAGTGTCCGTATAGATATCCTATTACCTATTTACTATTACTATAGTATCTATATGCTTTCATCTTCTGAATTTTCAGTCTCTTATCTCTCTCTTCTCTCGTCTCTCTATCTATCTCTCTACTCTCTCTCTCTATTGAATCACTCTATTTATATACTTATTACTATATTATATCTTATAAGTATCTATATCTTTATCTATCTCTCTCTTCTTCATATTACTTATATCATATCTCTATATATCTCTCCTATCGATTACTCCTCTCTTAGAAGGCGACATTCCTATACTAGTGCTCTTCGTGCTTAGCACGAGTTATTAATTGATAGTATAACGATAAAGATATATTTATATAAGCCTCATAACTTATTGCAATAGTTTTAAATAATAATTACTATAAAATTATTCTCTTTATCTTTTTATAATTCGTGAATTAAAGTAATAGTATTCCAGTTCTGAAGAATTACATTACATAATACGCATAAGTAGATGAAAGATTATGTAAGAATTTTAAAACACAAAAAAGTGATAAAGTACATTACAATCGCCTATATATGAATAAGCCTATCGTATTTCTAGTTAATCTAAATTATATTATATGTAGTAATACCAATATCTATGTCGCCTCTCCAAAAATGGAGGAGAGGATAATTTCAAGACGGGTGGGTTAGCAACTAATATTTACGTGAAGATGTAGATTATTTTTATTAGCGAAGTGTTGTTTGATGGCTTTTATTGTCACTATCTTTTAGAATACATTAAGTGAACACCGTAGTTTATATTTATAGCAAAATAATTAAAAAATCAAACTATTGAGACTTTGTTACTTAATGTGCGACATTGCGGATACAAACATAATATTAAAATTTATGATATAGTTTAAAGTGTCTAACTATCTGAATTATGATAAGATAAAACAATCAATAGTCATGGTGCTAGTGTGTGCTGTGTGTGTGGTTGGTGTCCTATGTGTAAATTAGCTATAGTTGTATGTATCTAAAGATTGGTAGAAATGGGAGTGTAAGGAATGGAGTACTTCACATATTGCGTGCATATAGAGTAATAATGTTTGTTAAATATATTATACTCAGAAATTAGGTAAAAAGGAAGTAACATCACAATAAAGATAAATAGATATAATAAAATAAAGCGAGAACACTCTGCACTATGTAGCCTGGAGTGTAAAAATATGATGTGGATAGCTATTGAATATATAGGTAACATCACGAAGAATATTATGAGTAAATAGCTATATACCAATCACACACGATAGGGTGGTGAGGATACTGAAATAGAGTATGGAAGTAGTAGGTGACAATAAAACGAGGTAATATAAACGTGTATTGTGAGATTAAGCAAGTAAATAATAGAGCAGAATGAGTGAATGAAGAGGCAGTCGATAAAGAGTGGAAATACGAATAACTGTATTAGAAGTAGATATAGTAGAAGTAGAGGTAAGAAGTATTTTTTAGAAAACTTTGAGTATAATACTATATATTTATGAGGTCAAATAAGTAATTAAAGTAAAACCAAATTAAGGAAAATAGCGCACTGTGATCAAGGAATAGAAGGAAAGATGAGAGGAGCATAGAGACGTGTTAGAGATCGAGGGAATATGAAGCAGAGAGACGAGTAGACAAACAGGACGTATGGTGAAAAACAGGAATCGTCTCGTGAGATCTGGGTTCAGAACCACTTGTGAATGAATCAGTGAAGGAGGGGGGAAAAAAAGAGATAGTTGAAGAGGAGGATGGACGTATAGATTGAGAAGGGATTATACACTAATGTATGGAATGTAGTGAGGCTCAAGCTTCAGAGAGAGATATACAATGAAGATGGTATTGATTCAATGGTGATTATCGATTGGGATAAATAATATAGTAATTATACCATATTATGAGATACGTTATAAGTAAAGGATGAGGTATAATTGAGAAAATTAGATAAGAATTTATATATTTCTGAAAAGTTTTATCTCAATACGGTATAGTTAGGATAAAGGAAGAGCGTAAGTTAACTAGATAGAGGGTGGAGTGAATATAAGATACATAGCATAATGTTTTAAGAAATATGTTTATATAATAATGAGAGATTGATATAAAAGATAACATAAACGAAACTTAAGAAACTTACAGAAGGCATTATCTCTTGTTGGGTTTCATTGGCAAAAAAACTTGAGAGAATACGTGAAGGAAGGCTGAAATGTGTAGTAGAGCCACACCTGTGAGGCAGGAAAGTAGTGAGGACTATATAGATGATAGTAACGAAGTACATGCACCACGACGTGATCTCTGAAATTTGTCAATAGATGGGTCTCGTAAATCTATCAATTTTAAAGGAAATAGGGTTGATCCAAGGTATAGGTATAAATATGAAATTTCGAAGGCTCACCATAGCTTATACGGATTGAAGGAACCTAGGTACGTAGATCAAGCTACTCGTTGAAATTGATACTTCTATGAAGAACGTATCATGAAGAAGTATGAATGGTATCCCGCTGGGACAGGGCCTACTGCGCAAGCCATGGAAAACTATAGTAGACTCACAAATTATCCTGTATCAATAAATAATAAGAAAATAAATAAAATGAATTTATCGAAGTAATGAATTAGAAATATCACACTATAGGAAGAATATCTTGAATTATAAAGAAAGTAAATATTGAGTAATTAGATTAAGAAACAGAAATTAAGAAAGAGAAGAAATCAAATTAAAATTTGAAGATGAAGTTGAATAATAATTATAGCATTTATAATATTATCACAATAATAATAAAAATAAACGTAGAGGAGCAATAAACTAATAATAATGAAATAGAAAATTACCCGTACTTAGAATACTCTTAGTTTATCGATTAAGTTAAAAATGCAATTTTTATGCTTTTTTAATTATTCTTACAACTAGCATTCCCATAAGATGAATCCTATTCAGCTTGAAAGAGGGATGTATGAAGTAGGATAAAATGGGTATCGACAATCCTCTTTACTGAATGACGCGCCAGTTTATAAATGCATGTGAAGTACATATGATGGTTGTTAATTGAATGAGTGTATTCTATGGTAGTGACTTTTAATAGTATATGAGGAGGATAAGCTTACATAAGTTAAAGAACGTAGGTTGAAATGATTTATATTATTGCGAATAGACTTAGAGAGGGCTGGTTATATTACTAGCTTCTTAAAATCAATAGAAAAGGATTATATATTAATATAGAGATTATCATGAAGTGATTTCAGAATGAAATAATAGTAGAAGGATAGGGTAAGACACTTTAAGTGACGTAGATGTTGGAATCGGGAACTGCGCGTTAGATGGTTGATAGAAAATGTTAAAATCTTGAGGTGAGTGTTATTTGGATAGAGAATTGTAAGTGAAATAGTTACAAGATGAGAAGCAAAATATATAGAAGTAGTATGTTAGGAGAGTAGAATTTATATATATAGGTATATATATAGGCGATTAGTTAGTAGTGAGAGTGATAGTAGGCAAGATCTAGTATAGTGTGGAATGGAAGTTAATGAGAACTATCAAGAGATTGTATGATATCATATAATGTAACAACAGGTAATGAAACAAGAGAGGTGTATAATCTCGTGTAGTAATTATTTAAATATATATCTGATTTCATAGTACTATTAATGGTGATAAGAATGACTCACTATTAGAGTAACAGTAATATCCAATCATAGAGAGTGATAGTTAGAATATCCTAGATCGTAGGCGGAGAATGTGCGTTATTTAGAATAGCAGATTATATTGTGGGATAAAGATCATAGATCTAGAGCTACAGAACAATAAGTCGAATCAGGTAATATAATAAGAGGTTATATATATCTGAGATGAGTGATAAGGTATTTTAAATACAGATGGATATGCTCAGTTCAAGATTAAGGTATTGGGGGGAACTATGGAGAGATATATTAGTCAAGTGAAGGTATAAGAAGAGTGTGACCTAAGAGATATATAAAGTACAATGGGTAGTATATTAGGAGTATGCTGAGAGTGTATAATAAAGACCAAGATAGGAAGTAACTTAAGTTGTAGTATAAGTAAGATAGGAAATTAGGCTCGTGTTATAGAAGTATACATTGAGATATAAAGATATGGAATGTCTGTCGTGAGATGCTGAGGTGATGAGAAGAAGGGGGAGTCTGGAGAATAGAGAATATGATGGATGAAGAGCGCTGGCTCCTCAGCTGACAGGGGTCCTGACTTTCTACTAGATGAGAGGCGGTTGTATAAGTATGTAAGTTATATATATAATTAATATATATATATATATATTATATATGTATAGTATATATATATTCAATATATATATTATAATATTATAATAATATAATATATATAAATTATGATATATATAATATATATATATATATATATTAATATATATAAGTATATAATATATATATATATATAAAAATACTTAAATTATATAATTATTATTTATTAAATTAATTATATAATATGTATATTATATAGTAATATTACATAAAGTTTAAATATAATTATTATATATTATATATATATATATATAATATTTATTCAGAATACTATATAGATATTATATATATTATATTAAATCCTATATATATTAATATATATATAGTATAATTAAAGTATATATTAATATATATAAATTAATATTATAGTATATATATATATTATATTATATATTTATAATATATATAATTATATTATAATTAATATTATTATATATATAATATAGTTTATATATATAACTTCTAATATATATATTATATATATATATATATATATATACTATATACGTTATATTATATATATATATTATTATTTATATATTATAATTATATTAATAATTAAGTAATATTTATATATATTATGTAATGTTATATATAGCTTATTATATATATTATCGTTATATATATTATAATATATATATTATATAATATATATATATAATTATATATTAATATTAAATATATTATAATTACTATTATTACTTATTATATATACATTATCATTATATATATATATATATATATATTAATAATATAATTATCTATATAATTAATTTATATTATATATTAAACACACTATATAAATAAATATATATATTACTTCAATACCAATATAATCAAATATAATATAATATATACATATATACATAAGAATATACATAGAAATAAATAAAACACTACAAATATATAATACATACATACTAATAATAATATATAAACAAAAATAATATATTATATTTATAAATATTATATAATATATTAAATAATAATATATATTATATATCTATTACTAATTATATAATATATATATAGTATTATATATAATTAATAATATAATTAGTACTATATATATTATACATTATATATTATAATATTAATATAATAGTATATACTATATATATATATATATAGATATAGTATATATGTTATATACTTATATAATAAATATATATATCATATGATATATTAATATATATGTTATATAATATATATTATATATATATAATATATATATATTATATATATATATATAGTATATATATATAGCTAAATATTATTATATATTTTATAATATATATTTAATATTATATTATTATATATTATATAGTATATATAGTCTATATTAAATATTAATATTACTTATATATTTAATATATATATAGTAATATATTATAATAATTATGTATTTATATTATATATACTTTATTCATTAATATAATTCAATTATATATATTATATAATATAGTATGATAATATATATTTAGTATTCAGGCTATTCCTACCTATTTATCAGAACCAATTCTTAAATAGATAGCTCATTATTAGTCACTATACGTTCTGTTAGTCAAGCGTGTAATGCTATAAGAACACATGTTTTTATAAATTAGTAAACGTAATGGATATTTAATGTTTAAGTGTCATTTACAGTATATATTTCGTATCTCAATTACGATAGGCAAGACGGGGCGATTTGAGCTGAGTAGGACGTTTTCACACTCATGATCAGCTATGTTTTATACTATGTATTAGAGTTATAGTTATGAACTACATTAATTAAAAGTATATGAATTTCAATAGAATAACAATTGGTAGTGAGTGAAAAGAAGTTGAGATCACAGTCAAATGGAAATGTCAAATTTTATGATGTGCAGCCTTGTGTTCACATCGACTTATAAGAATTACCACGATTAACAATAAGATACTCGCACTTACATCCGATCTCTCAGACCCGTATCTTGCCACATCACGACCTTTATCCCCCGGCCTCTTGGCTTTAAGTCTAAACACTTTTAGGTAAGGGCACCCTCAGGCTACCAGCAGATCTCGTCCTCTCTCAACTCAGTGTAAGTCTCCAGGGTCTCTAGAGAAGTTTTGTGATTGTTTCTTATTATTCTGGAACTTCTATTACTGATTATCAAAGTACACAAGTCCTCATTGGCTGTATTTATTGTGAGCTACTCATTTCCCTTGTTATGAATGGAGTGAAAAGTCTACACATAAATCTCAATTTTAGGTGAATAATTAATTATTAATATATTGTAATTCATAATGTATATTGATTATTATTTTATTATATGAAAAGTGGATTTGATATGGCAGACCTTATCAGTGATTCTTATCTCGCTACAGCACGGTCTACAAGCCAGTACCTTTGCGGAGTAGCTCCTTAGAAATTGACATATCACTACTATATACTGAGCAATGGGTCTATATGTTTACGAGTATTTCTCCGTTATTGGTGTATGTTCACCATAATTAATTGGAGAGGTGGTTCCTATATGTGATGGGGTTGAGCAAAATAAAATAGGCATTCTCTCGTGTCGGAAGGCCGAATGTCAGTGGCGTCACGCCGCGCCTGCTTGGGTTCTCCCCGCGATAGGAGCCACACTTCCGCCCATATCAATAGAAATAAAATCGATATATGTGTGCTCTGTCATATTGGCTGATGTTATAGATATTGCAGATTGAAGAGGATTATTAACAGATTGGAGGTTAAAGTGAGTGATTCTTAAACAAGAGGGATATACTGTATCTTAGGAATTGTAGGGAGGAGAAAGAAATTGACAATAAGATTGTTAGCTTCCGTGATATATTACCGTGTCGTGAATACGGAGCCTACGTCTGCTGACTGTTGGAGTTAATTCAAACAGGTAATTTAACCAGTGATTAACAATATATTGGTGTTCCTTAGTAAATAGTCTTTTAATTTATCCGGTTTATTATTGGAGGTCACTATGAACGCGTCAGATAATGATTTTGATGCGGTCTATAAGTTGCGTATCAGGCGTCAATGTCCTATTATGTATACACTACTTGGTGTTGTCACTCTACCGACAGAAGAGTTTTATCTTAGGCAGGAGTTGAGGAGAAAGCGAGAGGTCGAAGGAGGCAGATAAGAGAAGGATAAAAGCATGAATAAAGAAGGAAAGAATATGAGAGAGGAGTCAATTCAGTGAGAGATAGGTATGTCTTTAGTATCAAGCTGCAACCACCGAGGTGCAGCGCTCCGGTGCGTTTGCCGAGCCTTATTTAAATATAATTATCTTGTGTATTGATACAATATTGGTGAGTGTCTCGTATATTATGTTTGTTTTAGTCGGATAAATTTTAAGAATATAAGGAAAAATATAGATGGATTCAGGACAAAACGAAAATTAAATGATAAATTTTTAAATATTCATTGCTTTATGTATATATTATAATTCATTACGATGTGTATACTGTTGACTCTTTATACCACGCAGAATATTTGTGCTATTTTCTTTTATTACTAAATATTTTACGACAGTTTTGTCGTTTTTACACATCATAAAGCAGTAAATCAAGTAAATCTAGTAAGTAAGTCGATCCTTCACGCCTTATCCATGATCTATTGATCTAATTGATTCTATATGACCTCTTCTGTATTTGCTTAAGTTTATGTTCTCATCGTGGCGAATGAGTGGTAAGTTTGTTCTAAATAGCTTTTTGACAGTAATATACTTGTCATATAGTTTTATTATCGAATGAGCGCGACTACTTTAGGGTTCATGCTGAGAGTCAGGATTGAAGTCACGAGAGCTCCTATTCAAAACCTGAGTTCAACGCCACTCGTTTTATATCCCTTCCCCGCTGATACATACAATTTATCTATAGGGCAGGATGTAATTTGGAGATGATCGGACTGGTGACTGACGTATGGCGGAGTCTAACATAAGATTAGAAATGGGTCAAAATTTTTTACTTAACACCATGATACTTTCATCTATTGCTTTTTGGCTAAGCAATGCACACTAGCTATATTCCATGTAAGTCAGTCTTAACAACGATTGGTCTATAAGGTCTGACAAATCTTATGCGGTACACACAATTCCCTCTAACTTTGAGTTAACTGGCAACTGTTCCGAATCACTGTAGATTACGTCAGGTATGGTATGTTAAATGTCGTAGATCTATTGCATTAATCAGTTCTCTCAAATATATACGATTCATAATAACACTGTGATTGTTGAGAATTATACCCCAACCTTGATTATCGTAATGAGGTTGGTGGGACAAAATTTTTTTCAAACCTACAAATATTTGGAATCTAAGCTTGTTTAACATACAACTCTAATCTTAAAATCTGTAAACAGTATTATATACAACATTACAATCAGATGTACTCACCCTCTAACCTCTCCGTGATCTATTGTCTATTTGATTCTATGAATCTCTGCTCATTGTAATACTGAAAATTATGCCTTGACAACACTTATTGTGTGAGATTGTTTAGTATTCACAAATTGATTTGACTTTAAATAAGTTGTTTATTGTATTCCTCACAGTTTCATTATACAGCGCAATATCTCATGTATGTCAAGGTTCTAACATCTCGTTGATAAAACATACAGTTAAGTTAGGAAACTTCTTTGTACTCTTATCCCAGGCTATTAATATTATGGTGTTTATGCTGACAGGTCCCTTTTTCCTATCTGAACATTGTGACAACCTCCTCTCAGTATGGTCTGTCTTTTCCACCTTTCTATAGATCACTATCGTCATGTTTGTGATGCTACTTTGTATCCGAATACAAAGGTCGTTCGTTTTTAATGATTAAAAGTCACATTGTCGCGATATATCACTCATGGATAACATAACATGAGAGAATATATACATATAATGCGACTATGTTCTCTTTTTGATAAGATGCATGTCTATACGTCAATACAGACGAATAATAGTTGTACTCTAATGCTGTGTTCACTCTTGGAGAAAGAGGTTTCTCGGACATAATATAGATAGTTATTATTATGTACGGTTTTCAACGGTAATTAAGCGATGCTGCACGATTAGATCTCTCCTTCATAGAGTAACCAAGAACTGGTTAGTTTCGTATGTCTAGTGAAACTTGTGTATTTCGTATGGTATTTATTATGTAGTATGTGTTAAATGAATTAGATTCCGAGTATTTCTGGATCTTCTCTCGATCACGACGTTGATGTTTTAGAAAATTTCATATCCTGATATTTAAACGCTGGTCGATGCTATGTCGGATAGAAGAGCTTTGTGTTTAAGGATTACAATAATGAATATGTACGGTGTTACATTACATTACCACTTCGCTGTCTGAATTAATATTTATTCGTGGTGGTCAATTTTTCGTGAGGTAAGAATATCCGTTGACTTTCTATTTCTAAAACTTAATCTTACCTTTGGGGAAGTAGTATCGCAAGTCTATCTGTTGGTAAAACGTCCACCGATTATCTGATTGTTCGTGTTGAGTGCGTTAACATTAGCTCATGTACTTTGCTGTTTCCAATATTGTTTGCACTAAGTTCTTCTTTGAATCCATCTGTGAATAAAATCTATCTCTGATGTGGCTTTATTATTAAATACATTATATTTGTATTGAAAACGAGAATAATTTGTATTAACAACTTCTGGAACTTTGTTAAGGTTTCTTGATTTGGACACATTAATTCAGCGTTTCTAACTTGTATTTATCAACTCATTCACATATATAGTGAGACTGCAGCATGAGTGGCGGGCGCAGCAACGGGTGTGGTTTTGTATCTTATTATACCCTGCTATCTATGATTTATGACTTTTTAGATCTCCAGAGAAAGGTCTTCATATTTGTACTCGATCGCTCACAAAACTCGAAAACTCAAAATGAGTATTTCATCCGTCGAGTGGTGTAGACATTTCGACTCTCATAATTGCTTGAAGTTATCATTTGCGTAGTGGTATCGATGCCGATGTGATTAACATATAAACTATACTACATAGCATTTGTGTGCGTTATAGTAAGAGTTAGCTTTCGAACTTCTTGTATTGATGTTTGGTTGATGATTGCGAATTTCAATTGAGACTTTGCTTTCTGAACATCTACTCTTATTAGTTTAGGACGTTAATTTCTCAGGTTCATTCCGTTAAATGCTTTACTCCAGTCTGGAGCATTAGTGTATAAGTATTTCGTCTCTAAGGGAGTTTCTTTTATTGTTATTTAATATTGAAAGAAACTGTTGGTAATAGGTGTAATAGAACATAATTATGAACTTAATTATTCAATCCAGTGAAGTATTACTCAGATACATGTTTTTTTACACGATCCGATTGTGTGTGTGCATATCTTTCTATATTTGTTTTATAGAGAGTTCTCTGCATATTGGAGTTCTATATTGAAATATTTTTATTAGTTTTGAGCTTATGAGAATATCGTATTCTCTTGAAGACTTTTTCGTTAGCAACTACTGAAATCTGCTCAGAATGTACCTAATTAGCGCGATTTGCTCTCGTCATAATTTCGTTTTCTCATATGGGAGAAATGAATTGAACTATAATAATGCAATAGTGTATAAAAGCGTCTGCAGTCCAGATAATCAGTTGTGTAAATAGTTTATTCAGCTAGCTGTCAGATACATTATGGTATGTTAATTTAAATTTTGTAAATTAGATAGAGTGCCATTGGGATATATCAGTAGATGCAGAATAGTCATTTTTACATACTAGTAATTTTAATATTTGTGCGAAGGCTTTTACTCTCAGTTTGATATTCCAAAGATCTGCCGAGTTGGAAAAGTTTAACCCTATCAAAATACAGATTTAAGATGTCGCTGTATTTGTCAAATATAAAATGGGTAAGTCTAGCGAGGTATAAAGCTTACTTGCAGAGAACCTCAGAAAAGATTCTTAATTCTTTTGATGGTTCCCTGGGCTTTGGAGGGTGTCTTAGCACGATCATCCTCTAACTGTTCCTCGAGATAGGTTCTATAGTACCATTTTCAATTTTTACCATATGAATGCCAAGTACTTTCAAATCTCTTTTTGTGCTCACTTAGCATTTTGTGGGATTTTTAAAACTTATATGCAGATAATACTAACCTCTTAACTACTTGCGTCCGAACGGAGGATTTTTGTGCTCATGTACATTGCATTCTTCGATCTTGTGTGTGAATGAAAGACGCTGTTTCTATATTCATTATTAGGCCTGAAGATTCGGTAGGCGTCTTGTAGATGTGTTCAAGTGTAATATTTGAAAAGATAAAGTAAGGGAGGTATGATTGCGGAAATTTGGATTCTTCTGGATCTTTTTTTGATACTGATTCATCAATGTGTGGTGCCACTCAGGAAGTGCGTCGGGATACTATTAATTTATTTCTTATTTATTAGTTATACTTAATTCGCTCTTTATACTCTTTATAAGTACTATAGCATTAGGTGTTCAAGGAAATTGGTCACATGACAATACCGTGTTATTTTCACTGGCAAGTCGAATATTATATCTCCTACTTTGAGCTATGTAATATATCTTTTTAGGTGGAATCTTATATTTCACCTATTGTCAATTATTATACCGCACCCGCTTATTAAGCTGCCTATATATATATATATACTGAAATTTTGAGTGTGAAATAAAGATATGTCCAGATACGTAATAATAGTAAAAATATTATTTATTTAGTGACAATTTCATGCAGCTACATAATTCACTTGGTAATAACTAGCAACCGTCCTCTATAACTTAATTATATTATACGATTAGCTATATTATATCTTCAATACTTACCTATTGTTTCCTAAGGAAGCTGTAGATAACTCTTGAAGGATTAAATTCCATATGCATAGATAGTTCTATCATGGTTATATATTATCTTATCAAAAAAAGCGGGAGTCACGATTGTAGATTATTGTCGAATCTGCGGTTTCGAACGAAAAATAGAGAAACCCTTCTATTATTCAATTTTAGGTTCACAGTTAACTATTATATGCGTACAGAAAAAACGTCTCACTAATAAATATATATTTAAATACCAATCTCTTCACTTCCTTATATCCATATTGAGCCTATGTATATACACTAATAAATTATCTTCACAATCCAAGATTTAATATTATGTAATGGTGGTATTAAATATATAATAATACTCGTACTTTATAGGATTAACAAAGTAGGTGAGTACTTATACTTATAGACATTCCTCTTTGAGTCACTTCGGGATATCAAAATTAATTCTACTTTTCTCATAATATGTTATTTTATCTGTATACGTAATATGTTGCTTATTAGTATTACTATATACCGGCTGTTTACCTACATAATATAACACAAAACAACAGTGTTTTGGTGAATTATCCTCCTGTAGACCAAGAAGGAGTTTCAGATCACAACAGATAAGCAATCGTAAAAATAAGAGAGATTGGTCATATATTATATTATGACTTCTCAATAATTTCGTGAGACATACTTATATTCTATAGAGTTTTTGACCTTCTCATGTACCAAATCAAGCATTACGCAACTGAGAATTAGATGTGAGATAACTTGTACTTAGAGTTTAATATGATACAATTATAAGTTAGTAACAGGCTTTTATACTATGATTTTTTGAAGCGTCTATATTGAAATAAGGCCATTCATCATATACACACTCTCTTAAAAAATACGTGAGAATATTCACAAGCTTCACAGCTATAATATTTAATATATCAATATACTATATTTTATAGAGTTATTAATATAGAAATAAATATTTATCACTAAAAATTTTTTTTATTGAGACTACTAATGTGTATTACACAGAAAATATCTTATAAAGAACAAAAAACGATTAAATTTTCGTTAGTTAAAATAATAGTTTAACTTATATATATAATAGTTGTTTAAAATATATATTTTTACGCATGTACGTTCAATTATTAAACACTATTAAATTAAATTATTATTATATATATACCTGGAAAAGCCTTTGAATTGATAAATACTAAGTTTCTAATCTTGAGAAAGCTAACTTTTATTATTACTGACACACAATTATATGTAAATCAATGAAGCATTATATATAAATAATTCTTGAGCTAAATATAATTTGAAAATTAAGGATAAATTAATAATAAAGTCTGCTGTGAAACTTGATAGTACCTTAAATGGCTTTAACACTAGGTCTCTCTGTCGGGGGATTTCACCCATAAATAAGTACAAAGAATTAGACAAATTATAACTAAGAAACTAAAATAAATTTCAGATAAAAGATCTAACATTTTACATAATAATTAATTCTTAAGAATACTATAGATCAGCTATTAATCGTAAGCTTGAGAGAAATATTAAACAGAAATTAATTGCTCTCGAGTTAAATCAAATAGATATGAATCCAAACTATAAAGAAGAATTATAAATATTTACTTCTGTTCTAGACTTATTTGTTATGTGATATATATAATCATCTTGATTTATTATATGACTAATTATTTATTTTTAATGCTTTATAAGCAGCTTGTACCTATATATGTGTTGATTAAATAACTATATAAATATAATAGTCACTAATCATGTCATAAGATTCGGCCAAGGTAAAGCTTCCTTTTCAAATGTATATTGAATTTTTTTTCCAAGCACAGTTATAGTAACACTAATTTAAATAAAATAATCTTGCTAGCGAAGTAAAATGCTTTGGTGGCCTTTGTCGCCTCTGCGGGGAAGTGGGAGCGCCCCGGTGGTGATTTCCCTGTAGATGTCTTCCTTCGGGTAATATCGATTAATTTATTATAACATATGACGCTTTTAATTAATACTAGCGTAGATCTTACATTATTATCTGTATACAACTTAATCTAATAAATTTGTTACTCTGTTAATTTGTAACGTCATTTTTCATTTAAAATCATAGTTCAGCTCTTTTAGATATTCAAAACGAAATATTTATCCACCTAATAATAAGCTAATTTTTACCCAAAAATATTATAAAAAAAAGAACATGTTTGTTTTACATAAAAATGATATTATAATGAAACAAAAATCCTTCACGACAATTTAGTAAACTTTCTTTTTTTCCATTATTAACATTCTTCAATTAATGTTTAAATAACAAAAAATCTCAGATGAATCTCAGAAGTGTTTGTTGTTAAAGTATGATATAATAATTCACTAATTGAAATAAATTGTAAAAGCAACAAACTAGGAGATATGACTAAAAGAGAAGCCCTACACTCTGCATTGTTATTTAGATAAAGATATATATGCCCCCAGTATATATATATATATATATATATATATATATATAATAGTATATATACTATATATATTATATTATATATATATATTATATATATATATATATATATATATATATATATATATATGATATATATATATATATATATATATATATAAGCGAATGAAATGCTCCACGCGGGCAGAAAAGATTAACCTATATGAAAGTAACAATTCTGAAAATGTAATATCTTTTACAAACTCTTGTTTCAACGTCTTCAAGTTATTTATAGAAACTACTTTATACTTTCGGGCGAGAATAAGTTTTAGATATTTTAGTGCTAAAAGGCTGCTTATATATATTTATATATATTAGATATATTACATAAATATATAATATAGTGATCTATAGCAAACAGACTAAAGTAGCTTTGCCTTATAACGTTCGTACTATTTCTTTGACTTTCTCGCTTGAAATAATATATAATGTATATATTTCTCGTGAGTGACTCGAAGATAAAATATGAGTCACTCAGTAATTATAAATTTTACATCTAATTATTTGAGGGCAATGAAGAGTGTGACGTTATACGGTATATATCTTTATCCTTTGACTAAATCTTATTAAATCATGTTTTAGCTCTACTTGATCAAGTTCATTTCGTTCTTCATATATTGGTACCGTATATGTAGTGTCGACTTCAAACTCCAGAAGTTCATGATATTTTATTTTATTTCGAACTTTCATCTATAAATATATATATACCGTATTAAGGCTAATAAATTACTTATAGGCGAGTCCACTATCTTTCCCCACCTCGGAAAAGATCGTAAAGGCATAAGACTCTGTATACACTATTCTTCACTATCTCATGAGTTTAATGCAAAAAATAATCATCATTCTATTAATACAAAAAGAAAGAAGAATTTAGTATAAGCATCGAAGGTTTGTTGCTTCATGGCAAATTCACAATCAAAAGAAAAAGAGATAATTTTCTTTGCCTTTTATCAAATTAAACATTCTATTAAGCTGGACATACACAATATCTTATGGTAAGGATACTTCAAAATAAATTGTTCACGCTAATCTTTCACTCCTGTGCTCTTGAAAAGAGTGCCAATTGAAATAATTTGCCAGATTCTCATAATGGGTCAGCGTGTCAATGATCGTGCCGAGAACGAGACATAATCAAAGGTTCGCCCAAACTGTGCTTTATTACATACTTATCAGTACGTAAGGATATGGCGGATGGTGTACTGAAACACATATTTCTCAAATGTTGTTTTCTTTTTATACCTTCTTACGGTGGCTAAATGAATTACGTAAGCCGACGGAGGGAGCGTACTTATTCTAAGAAGAGGAGGGTGGAAACAGTAACCAGTCCCCCCATGGGTCCCCTCTCCGGTGGCCGCACTTGAACACCAATCTCTGATCTCTAGAGTACTCTCATTCTATCGTTCTTTCTTTACTTCTCTAGCAATTAATTATTTAACTGGAGATATGTTGAAACATCTTTAATCAATTAATCCTTAATCATGAATCACGTAATCTCAAGGTTTAAAAAAAAATTGGAGGATAAAAAGAAGTTACATAATTTTGCGAGTATTGCGTCAACTTGCTTCTTTTCCGGTTCTTCCAATGTTTCAGTTTGTCACGTGGCGACAGTTTTGGGAGACATCTACATCTCGGAATTTAGCTGAGTATAAAATAAAAACTGTAATATTTTCAAAGATATTTATCAACATTTATATTATAATTTTTTAAAAGTAAAGTTTATTTTTATTTTATTAATTTTTAATATTTCTTAAGCGAAATAAAAATGTTCATTATTCCTTATTAATATACTGTGTAAATTAGTAAATATTTTTTTCGTGTTAAACAAATTTATATGAGTTTATATATTTTACTAGTATTTACAAATATAACTAATATTTCAACTATTCGTGAGGATGCTCGAACACTATACTATATATTATTAAATATATATATATATAATATATATATATATATATATATAATAAATATATATATATATATAAAATTCATATGTAAGCTTATCTACCATTCTTGCCATAAGTATGTTACCTTTATACAGCTCTTTTAGATGTCTGTCTTTATATATATATATATATAATATATATATTAATATAAAGTAATTAGTGTATGTGTAATGGTGCGCGGCATCATCAACAGAGCATATATTTACACTAATAACAGTAAAATATCAAATACAGCAAAACATACAATCAAACACTAATAATATATACAGTCTATTTACAACATTCCTTAGATGTGTGTGTTTGTCACGCGTGCTCAACAACATCAAAAAACAGCAACACAAAACCAAACCAACCAAACACTATATTAAAGTAAAAATCCCTTTAACATAAAAGGAGTTACAAGTAAATTTTCAAAACTTCCAATTAATTATTAAGCTTAAATGAGTTTTAATATATAAAAAAAAATGAGTCGATGGGGTATATTACTCTATATATTATCTTACTATGATCATTATTACGTTTACTCACAATATGTACATTGCGGTACGGTGTCAGTGATATACTGATCTAAATTCAGGTGATCGGCTAAGCTTAGCTTTTTCAAATATATGTGAAAACTCAGTGAGTTTTTATAAAAACTAGTTCCCTTCATCTTTTCCAGTTTATTAATTATGGCTAATAATAAGTAAAAACATAATGAATAAAATTAAAAAATATATATTAAACTAGGTCCGATAAATTAAAAATTGAATGATAGACTTAAAGACTGATTTTATAGGAATAAAAATATTATATAGGAATAAAATATTATTATAGTAATAGTATAGTACAAAATCAAATCACAGGTCACATATCATATTGCCAGATTTGAAGTTAGGATTTTTAGAATACTTAAAAATAATATTATTCGAGAGCTATATTGACATCATGCTGATTAAGAACTGTCATATCAAAGATTAATCTAAACTCCAAGGATTTTATTGCAAAGACTAAGTATAAAAATCAATAAACATGACCTTTAGGATATAAATTATATTCATTCAATAATACGTGTGATTAAAATATGAAGCAGCATAAATCATCCAATACACATTACTTACACCTGTATGCAATATATATTATATTATATGAAGACATTTATTTTTATTAATATATTATATATATATATATATTAATATTAATTATATAGTAATTCATATGCTTGTTAATTATATTATATACTATTGACGTAAGGATATATATATTAGTATAATATATATATATTAATATTATAATATTAACTATAATATAAGGATAGAAAGTCCTAGTTTATTGAACACTTTTTGAACGGTACTTCCGTATATGCCCAAATATAAAAAAATAAGTACATAGACGAGTAATTTCATCTAAATTCTAAGATTAGATTTCTTATTAATATATAAATTTTGAATATTATCTAAAATATAATATAGGACCCTGTTATTTTTCCTAAAAACATCCGTCAGTTTTTTTTTTTTATTATTTTTTTCTTATTAACTAAAGGAATTCCAAGGTTAACGGGGCGAAGTATGGCAGGAGTCGGGTCTCTCCGGCCTTTCCGGGGAACGACAGGGTAGGACAATTCATTCCACCCCTCCGGGGAGGGTCTCCGGAACCCCCGCTCTTTGGTATTTGGGTGTCGCGGGGGTTCCTCCGCCCCTCCCCTACGGGGTATGGAATCGTCCCCCCCCCTTCTGCTCCCCGTTCGGCCTCGAGCCCTTAATTAATCGATTAATATGACAAATAATATATATATAATATAATATATATATAAAATATAAAATATAATATAAAATTATATATATAATATATATATATTATATATTTATATATATATATATATATACTATATATTTATAATATAACACTTAAATTAACAACTATAAAGCTTATTTATGTTCCATAGAGATATAAACTATTTTTGGGTAACTATTACGGTAAAAAAGGTCCCATCGACAAAACATAAGCGCGCTCGGAAAAAGATGTTCTTTAAAAAATGTCACAGCAAATTTCACAACTTAAAAAAGACTTATAACTAAATTTTTCCTTAAACTTAATTTAATGAGACTTTTTTTTTTATTTATTTAACACTTTCTGTGTAATGATGTACATTGTATATCTTTTCATTTAAAAAAAACTGCATTTTCGAGACATGAAGCACACTCGCTTCCCGTGGAGTTTAAATTGTTTTATTCTGAAAATCTGAACTATATTGAAAAAAGTCGGCAAGATTCAATTCAATTATTTTTCTCGAGTGAAGAAAACCTACAAAAGTAGGTTAGTATTTTTTTTAATTATATTAAAAATATTCCCTACGGTTTTTACATTCTGTTTTGGATTTCCTTTCATTTATAATAAGTTAAAATTAAATTTACTTTAGATCAAAAGGTCATATCTAGATCTTTGGTCCTATAAGTATATATATATATTATATATATATATATGTATATATTGTATACTATATTTATATTTTATATATAGATGTATTTATAGTATAGTATATTATATTATAGGACCATAGAATATATATGTATATATTTTGATATATAATGATATATATATTATATATAATATATAGTATATATATATATTAGTATATAAGTTTCTGATCATATGTATTTATTATATTATATATATGATTTTATATATTATTTTATGATATATATATTGTATATACAATATATATATAGTATATAATAATATATTATAATTATATATATATAACAATACAGTGTGGGTACTTGCGGCGCAAATGTTGCGAGCCGGCATTTGCGATCCAGCATTATTTTGGTTCGATGCGATTGCGCCGACCTATTATTTTGAATGAGTCGAATTGGTTGCGACCGCAATTATTTGGGCGAAAATTCA
>JABUQX010075784.1:0-27995 GCA_015478945.1 Trachelipus rathkii
CCACCACCCCACAGAGGAGATTATATAGTATGTAGTTATCGTGGCGAGTGTGTTGGGAGCCGACCGGCTGGAGACGAAGAAAAAAATGTGATTGAGTCAGTAACGGAATGTCTGAAGGAGAGAAATGTGAGTTTGGCAGAGGCGAGGCAAGTGCTATAATAGGAGAGAATGGCGGGATTTTGGAGGGGGAGATGGTTTGGCCACCTGGGCCAAGGTAACTGAACCTACTGTAACGATTTCACATAGTGAGGTCCGTCGTGGTCCCGTGAATTAGGGTGGATTTTGTGACTGCGACTAGTTTCCTCTGCTTTCTTTCGATGCTTGTCACGCACCTTCCTCCCAGTCTTGGGGAGAAAAAGTAGATTTGAAGAAGAAGATATTACTAGTTGAAACTCATGCAAAGATGCAAGTAGGATTAGGATTGGGACGAATTTAAAGGGAGAAAAAAAAAAATTTTTGCCGATGACGATGACGAGGACGATTAATAGTAAACTTTGACGATGACGATGACGATGAAGATTAATTGAAAAAAAACTTTTTTAAAAATTTCTCTCTCTTCCTCTTCTCTCTCTCTCTCTCTCCTATATAATTATATATAATATTATATATATAATAGTTATATATAGTATTTATATATATAATATATACTATATAATAATATATATATATATATATATATATATAATATATATAAATAGAATAAATATAAGTAAATAAATATATATATAATATAATATAATGTATATATAATATATATTATATACATATATATATATAATATATAGGTATAATAATATATCTATAATATAATACTATAGCGTATATACTGTTATATGTATAAGGCTGTAGACAGGGGGGTCAGGGGCTTCAACCTCCCGAAATTATTTTACCGATCAAATTTTTGATTCCTTAATCTCAATAATAATAATAATTAATAATATAATTAATAATATAATAATAATATATAATATAATATATATAATGAATAATAATAATATAATAATAATAACAATACAATTAAATAACAATACATAACATACAATAGCATAACATATAATACATAATCAATAACATAATATAATAAAGATATTATAATAATCTTTAAATATTCATAATTTATTTAATGAAATATAGAGGAGACATGTTTGTAATCCGTAAATGATTTCTTATGGTCAAGTGGCTGTTCCTCTACATGTATATAAAGTATTTGACCGGAACTTGAAAATGTTATAGTTTCAAGTTGGAATAATAGCAATTGGCTCTCAATAGGAATAATGATCGGATTTATTATAAGATTAAAATAAGGAGGGAGCTGGTTAATCAATTCGTTCATTCGATGAGCAGGTTCAATTCCTTCTTTCAGCTAAATTTTCTTTCTCATTCATACCTCATCTAAAACTAAATCTTTCTTCTATATATGGCCATGTTCGATCGTGCTTTATTTTCTCTGGCCATTCCAGGCTTAGAGACAGTGCTATCGGTGGGGGGCGTTTGGGGTGGGAAAATTCTCGTTCTCTGCTATCACTCTCGCTAATTTCATTCAGCTAAAATCGTTGCAGGATACTCTTCGACGAGCAACGCTGGCTTTCATCAAAGGAAGTGCGCTTAACTCTCCTGTTCTCCTACTATAAATTTCCAATCTCTAGAACTTCTGTAAATCTGCCTTCCTCCTTATCGATCTGACTCATCTGTGTTGCTAATTCTCTCTCCAACTGAAAGGCTAATCTCTTCGGCCCCTCGCTCAACTATGATTCTCTATGTCTCAATACTAGCACTGTTCCTCCCTCAGTGTTAGAACTCACATATCCAACCTATTCCGAAATAAGGAAGCCGCTCTGATCCTTCTACCTATCGCCCTGTAGCTCTCCACTTGTATTCTTCTAAGATCTTTGAAACCCTTCTCACTCACTCTTAGATCATCTGGTAACTAATTCGCTCGCCCATGTACGGCTCTCGTGCCTTCGAGAGTCTAGACCATTTTATAGTTTTTTTTTTTCCGTTCTTAGGAACTACGGGGAGACTTGCGTGGTGCGTTTGACGTATCCAAGCTATTTGATTGAAGTATGGCACAGCGTCACCTGCTCCCCAGAGCTCCCCATCCGTTTGGGTTTCTCTCCTCTCTCTTTGCTTACGGTTATATCTAGCTTTCTTTGCAAATCGCTCAATATTCGGTCTGTTGGTTGATGGGCACTTCTTCTTCTTTTCTGTCATAGTGGTGGGTTCCTGGAGGTTTCTGTCTTATCTCTGACTTTATTCCTACTTTTCATTAATATCTTCTCACCTGCACCTCTTAACTCTATCCACTCGTTATTCGTATGACTCGACCCTTCATTCTTTTAACTCATATCAAATTCTACTCCCACTTTACTTCTGGCAAGCCTCTCGGCTAATCTTTCGATTTTATCTCGTGAATGGATAGAAATAACACTTTGTGAAATTCAAGTTCTTTAAGAAAACCGAACTTTTACAAATCTCCCTTCTCTCAAATTATCTCTAACTTTTCCTGTTCCTTTCGACGGTCTGTCGTCTCTCCTGTTTTGAATATATAAACATTCTTGGCCTTACATGAACAAACAATAAATGTCCTTGTGAAACCTCAACATAACAACGGTTTGCTAAAGCGGGCTCTAAAGAAGACTGGGAAGTTTCCTGGTTAGACTGTGAATGTTTCCTCCTTTTTCTTATTGCTCCGCTTACTAACTCGTGGGATGCCAAAGTCTCATCCGCCCATCTATTAGTAAGAGTACTGCTCTCCATATCTGGGGAAGCTCGTGGTTTCAACACTCGCTTTTGGACAGGGTCGATCAAACCGCAAACAAGGCTTCAATAAACTGTCTGTACTTTTCAGTTCATTGACCCTCGTATCTTTGCGAAGCGATGTGTGTGTGCTGTTACTCGTATCTTCTATACGTACCGTAGCGGCGAATTCTCAAGGAACTATCACTCGTAGACGCACGACCTTTACGAACGCCTTCCGAGCACAATAGGTGCTTGTATCTGCGCACGAGGTAAATTGTGTTGACATTGGTAAACTCGCCTAGTTTGCTGTAGTGCTTCCTTCTTTCTCCACCACGCATTTTTGTGAATTCTCTTTTTCATCTTCTTGTATTTCTACTGAGATTAATCTCTCACTTAAAGCCTGTGTCTGTGCTCAGATGCGTAATTTGCGCTAGAGGGTGAAACTTGTGAGAGTACTACACCCCCTCCTTGAATAGCGTCCTGCCCGTGAGTGGTGGTGACAACTGTAAAAAAAATCCTTGAATGGGCAAATATGTGGCAAATGAACTGAAAACTCCTATTGCCCCCAATTCCAAAACATCCATTCAGATTATCCCAAGAAAATCACACCTCTCTTCAACTTACCCTCAGATGGAGTCATACTGTCGTCAACTCGCAACCACACATAATTTTGACCCTTTTCAAAAACTTAAATTTAACATTTAGACTTCTACTACTCACACACAAAAAAATCTCTATAGCTCTCTTACACAACTCACTCATCAGAATTGCAAGACCTTCTCTCCCCCTCTTCACTCACTCATCAGAATTGCAAACACAAACACATTTCACAGCCACACCACTCATTTTCACTCGTTTTCTTTCATCTTTGTTTCATTCACATGCAAAGCCAAATCAAATTTGCCTTACAAATACTATCATCACGTTCTCTCTCTAATTCCTCAAAATTCTATCCTCTGGACATTTCTAATATTACACGTACGTTCCATATACTATTTTTCGCCGAAGAAAGAACGGCGCTTTACTGCGATCAGACTTCCTCCGAGGCAGCATTATGCAATTCCTTCCTGCAAAAGATAAAGTCGGTTGTATGGCAGCTCACGCTGAACTGACCACCGTCCCTTAGTCGCCTTCTACGACATGCAGGACACACGATGTGGGCAATTTTTCTCCACACGTACTGGATATAAGGGATAGGGATGTATTAAAGTGTTGTCTAGAAGAGGGTTGTGATATAAGTTATGTTATTACGTGAATATTTCTGGAGGATGAGTTGTGGATATGATGCATAAAGAAAGGCTGAACCCATAGGCACTCGTGGATAGTCATAACATACAAGCAAAATGGGTAATATATATTTTACTAATTTATTACTTTAATATATATATATTATATTATATATATATATATTTATATATATTATGAATATATATAGTATATATATATTATATAATATAATATATAATACTATTATTATCTATATATATACTATATATATGAAATTATTATTTATTATTAATTATTATTCTTATTATTATTTATTATTATTATTCATTATAATATATTATGTATTATTATTATTATTATTATTGAGTTAATTATTATTCAAAATTCTTAATATTTGGGTCCATTAATCGGCAAAATAATCGCGAAATTTGCCGATTGACGATCGACGACTGACATTTAAAAAAAATATGCGATTTTTGCCGGATGACCGCATGACGTATGGACGATTAATCGTTCCCATCACTAGTAGGCAATCGAAATGGCGGGTTTTGTGAAAGATTATGCTGTGGGGAAAGCCCAGCGGGATGAATCCCACATTGACGAGTTACTAACAGTGAGCGGCTCCGTCGCAGTGCCTCTGGAAGCTCTAGGCGTATTTTCTGACCTGCAATGAGTTTTCACTTAAGGCACATACAGGCGACCCTAAAGGGTATCTTCTTTTCGACTTGCTATATGTTTCTTGGCTATTACTTTACTTCTGTTTCGGTAAATCGATGTGCTCATTGGCGCAACTCACCCGAATCTGCGAAAAGGAGTATATATATATATATATTATATATATATATATATATTATATATATATATTATATTATATATATATAATATATATACTATGTAATATATGATATTATATAATTATATATATATACTAAATATATATATACATACATGGCTCGTAGACTGGGGGGTGTTTTGGGGGTCAGAACCCCCCCCGAAATTTTTAGAAATCCCCGAACTTTTTTTAATTTTATTATAATTTGACAAATACAGGCTTAGGAAATAGCAGGGCCAAAATTGAAGTCTGATATAAAGATATCATATGTTTTTGGGAAACATACTAAGTGCATTGCGGGTAGATGTTTTTGGATAATAGTGCGAGTATGGCAATTTTCCGAGCATTGAGTAAATTTCACGCTCGATGCTGGCGATCATGTTATTACTGGAACACTAAAGAACATCGGTTCTCAGTAATTCTATATACTAGTCTTAATTCAAAACGATTTATTGAAATTGTGGAGATATTATAAGATAGGAAAAAATTGTGGGCACGTTAAAAACGGCCACATGGTTTTTCCGTCAGCGGCTGCGGATGAAACGACACACACATCAAAAAACGTGAACAAATATGACTTTCAAATGCTAGGTTATGTGGACTCATCTTAAAAAATTTAAAGAGATTTTCTGGATTGTAGGCCGTAGAGAAAGGATCTAACGGAGAAGTTATTGCTAATACAATTGTTTCATCTTCTCTCAAGAAAATGGCACTTGCCTTAAATTGATGTGGCCAAGGGTATGATGGTGCTTCAGCGATGATGAGTGATGTTAAAGGAGTTCATCATATATATAGAACATTTGTCGCAGCTACATTAATCGTTTATTGCAAGTGCGCAGAATGTATTAAGCTTGGCGATATTCATGCCTCTAAATAAAGTCTGTTAATTGTGTTTGGACGTCGTAAAAAAGTGTATGGCAGTTTTTCTATCTCTCACAAAGAGAAACAATATACTTAAAATATATCTTAAGAAATAAGAATTTTGCCAATCTAAAAAAATAAGGTCACTTTAGCTTCATTGAAACAAAGGTGGTTTACAAACATGCATGTCATAATAAAGACTCAATAGAATCTTTGTAAACGTAGTTATAGCACTAGAAAATATAATTGAACGTTGTAATGGTGACGTTAAACAATGCGCATCAGATATTATATTCTATTTCCGACGGAGAATTTATAATTATCTCTTTTCTAGCTCTAAAAGATGATTTACATTCTGTTTGGATTTATTTACCTTACTACAAAAAGTTTGATTGCCGACTCTAAACTGAAACATATGACCATGTCGAGAATCATATTGGTTCTGCCTCATCGTGCAAAACTGCCTATCTGATGCAATTCCATTTCAAAAGTATGTTCACTGAGGCCCACCAATCTAGCCTTCTCCATATTAAACGCAACATTTCGATTCTCGACTTGCTCTCCGTCGAGTGCAGCTTTCATTAATCAACACCCTAAAATTATTACCTGGAATGTTTTGTTTTATTTAGCATTTTAGAAACATTGCATTGAAGAATTTGCAACATCGATTCGAGTAAACATGAGTGGCTCATCGCTGTATCAACAAAATTTATTCCTTCGTCGCTGTTTTTGGAATTTATCTCGTTTTACTGGAACTACATGATTGCTTAATATTTTATGAAACATTTCTCCCTAATCCAAATAATGTAAACATTGAATCTTGAGTTTTGGAGAACAGAGAATCGGAAGGAAATAGATAAGGTAAGTTAGACCAAATACTGCAGTATAGATGCACTTTACTTACGTGCAAATCGCCTCACATGTAGGTCCTAATATATGGAGGCTTCCTGCAATATTTAAGCTACACTATCTGTGTTCAACGGGCAACACATGAAAGTACGATCTTCTCAACATTAAAAGCCTAAAAAACTTATACTCTCAGAAATTCAATAAGACAAGAACGTACAACAGGATTGCATCGTACTTAATATACATAACGAAAATTGATGTCAGCTCCGAAGAAGTCATAAACATTTTTTGCGAAAAGTTCTAGATATTAGGAAACATTTATTATTGTAAATTAAAGTTATTTATAATAATATATAATATATATATATATATATATATATATATATATATATATGATATAATATTATATATATAATATATATATAATATATATATATATATTAATGGGGGTTTTTATATTATATGTATATATTATATATATTTATTACTGATTCGTGTTTTTTGTTAATATTGGTATATATGTGTAGTATGGGTGGTGTTATATGGCGGTAGGCGTTGAAGGTATATTATTATTAGTGTGTTCGTATAGGTTGTAGATGGTAGTGATTTGATTTTAGGTTTGTGATTATTGTATATCGTGACGTGGTTTGTTATGATAGTTGGTGTTCTTGGGGGGTGCCTTTAAGGGGCGTATTATTATTATGTAAGCGGTATGCGGGGGGTTTTGGTGGTTATAGTTTGTAGTGTATTTTTTAATATTTATGTACATTATGAATTGTATATAGTATTATAGCTTATTAGTATAGTTGAATAGCGAGTTATTATATAGTAGTAGGTATTGTGTATAGTATGTATATTATAGGTATAGATATAGGGTTTTATGTATGGTATATGTACCGCCGTAGCGGGTAGTAGATTCTTTAAATTCTGATAATGTTCCCTATCTATTACTATATGGATATGTTATATATTTAGTAGTATATAATATATATATATATAATTATATTAATATATATATATTATAGTTAACCATAGAATTTTTATTCTCTCATGTTGATATTATATTATATTTATATATTATTATAGTTTTTAGGAATATATAGTTATATAGTATATACGTTATATAAAAAGTATTCCTTTATTTAGTTGAATTTAAGAAAATAATTTTATAGTAAATATTTCTAGAGATTTTTAATTGTGGAATTTTATCTTCTCTTGTCTTGTGTTTTATTTATTGTAATTTATTTATGATTGATTTATTATTATCTTATTATTTTATTAATTATTATTATTATTAAGTTATGATATTATTTATTATTAGTTATTATTAGTTATTTATTATTATTATTATTCAATTATTATTGATTATTGATTATTATTATTATTATTATAGTTAGTTTATTGAGTTATTATTATTATTATTATTATTATTTTATTATTATGTATTATGTATTTATTATTATTATTATTAATTATTTATTATTAATTATGTTATTTAAAATTCATTAAAGTTTAAAGACGTTTCTTAAGCTAGTCTATTTTCATAGTAATATACCAATATAATTCTATAAGTAATTTAATTATAAAATAATTGAAAGAATAAAGAAGGAATAAAGAAGAAAAAGAAGGATCGAAGAAAAGAATACTGAAGTAAAAAAAAAGAGTAAGAGAGAGGGAAAGAAGAAAGATAGAAGAAGAATGAAGAAGAAGATAGTACGAAGAAAGAAGAAAATAGAAAAAAAATAGTAAAACTTAGATCTAAACAGTAAGGAAATTAAAAATGAATGCAAAATTAGCTAACGTACTGACATGGAGGAATAAGTAAGAGAAAATAGAAGAAGAGAATATATTAGAAAAAAGAAGATGAAAGAAAAAGATAAGAGAAAGAAAGAAAGAAAAAGAAAAGAAGAAGAAAAAAGAAAAGAAGTGAAAACAATAAAGTGAAGAGATAATAAAGAAATACAAAAAAAGAAGAGGAAAATAAGAAGAGGAAGATAAAAAGAAAGAAGAGAAAAGTGAAATAAATGGGGTAGATAAAGGGAATAAAAGAAGAAAAGAAGAAGAATAAAAGAGGAAGAAAAGAAAGAGAAGAAAAGAAAAGTTAAAACGGGGGATGAAGATGGAAAACTGTTAGCAAGAGAAAATAATGATTTAGGTATGGTTATGTGGATAAAAATAATTAATCCGATTAAGTTTCTAAATTATGCTTTTTAGTTGAATTGGTTGTATTAAGTAGGTAGTGTTCGTTGTATTGTGTCTCATCTTCCTGTCGTCGTTTTAAATATCGGAATTAATGGGCGACAATTGTCATTACCACGATCATGATAATCGTATTCGAATTTCTTTTTTCAATTCGGGCGTTAGTTGTGTTAGAAAATTTTGTTTGTGTTGTAATAAGCCGAATATTTTTTTTCGAAGGGAGGAGGTGTTTTGGGTGTACAGGGGTGGATAGATTTGGGGGTCGGGTAATTTGTCGTTAAGTTAGAAGTAAGTAGTAAAGCTTGGGAGGTGAATGATTGCAGTTGAGGAATACTTTGAAATAGTTAGTGTTAATGAATGTTACTTGACTCTATTATCGAGATTTTGGTTGTGGCGGAATGATTTTGGTGGTTTTTGGTTTTGATTTTCTTTGGGTCTTGTTTTTTTCATTTGTTTTTTCGGTTGTGCGGCAGCCGTTGGAGTATATTATAGGATTCTGTTCCAGATCGTTATATGGAAGTTATATTGGTTGTATAGTACGTCTTTTAGTATTATGTATTCATAGTATGTTGTATGGATTGTATTATATGCATGGGTATAGGTTTTAGGTAGTAGGTAGTATTGGGTTGTCTTAATATAAGTAGTATGTGTTATTTATATTGGGGGTGTTCAGTAGGTATTCTATGATAGTATACGTTTTTGTTGTGATTGTATTATGTAATTTATATTGATAGTATGATGATGATGTTGATAATAGTATATATATAATTAGGGTATTATGTGTATATGTGATGTAGGTTATGGTAGTATCGTTATTTTAGTAATTTATATATTAATATATAGTATATGTGTATATATATATATATATATTATATATTAGTATATATAGTTGTATACGTTGTTATGGTGTTGCTAGGTGTATGATATATATTGTGTAGTTTATGTTATATAGGTTATTGGGGTTGTGTGTATGATTTATGTTATATAGGGCCCGGGTTCTCTATTTTCTGCGGAGTCATGCCACTGTCCAGAAATCGGGGTCAAGCAACTCCATCCGTGTGTGGAGTCTACAGTCCTCTGAGGGTGAAGTGTAGTCTGGTATGTTTTGTGTGTCTATCAGGTGTGTGGATTGGGCATGCTTGTATGGTAGTATTTTATAATATAAGTTTTATATATATATATATATATATATATTATATATAGTATAGTAGAAAGTATATATTATATATATAATATATATAGTATATATATTTATATATATTGTAATATAGTATAAGGAGATGCTACTGACATCAAGAGATTTCAGAGGCTTAACGACCCCCCCCCCCTCCTCGTAAACATTTCTCAGCGCAAAGAGACAAATTTGGTTTATTTTTTTAAAAGCATATTATCAACGTTAAAGATATCGCAGTTCCATTTTTCTATTTATTACCAATGAAAATATATATATATTATATATAATAATATAATATATATATGATTTATATTATAATAATACTTATATATATATAATATATAATGTTAATAAGATATATTATATTATTATAATATATTATATATATATATATATACTCTATAGCCTTAAATTTAAATATATATATAATATATATTATATATATATATATAGTATATATATTAATATAATAATATAATTATATATCAATAATATGATATAAATATATATATATATATATATATATATAGGTATATATAGCCTAATAATATATATATTATATATATATATATATATATAATATTTATATAATTATATATATATATTTAGTATATAATATATATATATAAAGTATATATATACTATATAAATTTATATATTATATAATAATATATTAGATCATGTGTCTACCATCCGTGAGTGAGTTTTATCCATAATTCGATTGCAAGATCCAAAACAGACTTCTTATTTGACTAAAAGTCAAAAAGTAAACTGTATTTGTATATAAAAAGGTTCTAACACCTTTTAAACCATACTTAAAAAACAAGTTTATATCTATGTAACCTAACGGGATACTTAATCTACTTAAGCTTAACCAAGACTTAATTTTAGTGTATAAACTTCTTTCACTTTCCATTGTTTCAATAAAACAGAATTCACAATTACATAAACTGTACATAAAGTTTATATAAAGTATAGCCGAATTTTTTTTTCTCTATGGCGCTGTTGTATCATTTGTGTCGATAACCGTCGAAATTATGAAAAAAATTGACTTCGGCTACATTAGTGCAGATAATCGACATGATCCTATATATATATTATATATATATATATATAAAATATATAAGTATTATATATATATATATAAATATATATGATATATATATAATGTTATATGTATATTAGCAAAGAAATCTAAGTATCGGTTGAAAAGATATATTCGATATTTTTTCGATAAATTGATTTTTCACCACATATTTTCCTTCCTAGATAGTGTTTGCAGTACTATTTTTATTAATAGCAGACCAAGCACAGAGCGTGTTCCGTAGAATCAGTGTTATATATATAATACTATAGTAATTATATATATTATATATATATTATAATATATATATATATAATATATACTAATATAAAGTATATATAAAAGTTAATAAAATAAGAGATAAAAAATTAATATAAAATATATAATAGCTATAGTAATTTTATAGTTATTGATGCTGTATCCGCTAGGTAGTTTAATGTAAAGGTTATGATGTTTTGGTTAAGTATCGTTAGATAAGATGTAATTGTTTAATCTAACGATTACTTCACAAACTTATATTACCTTACTATAACTCCAGCGGATACACAGCAATAACCTATAAAGTATTATAATATTATTATAGTATATTTATATATACTATGATATATATATATATATATATATAAATATTATAATATATATATATATATGTATATAATAATAGAAATATTATATAATATTATATGACTATAATATATATATATATATATAATATATATATATATATATTATATTATATTATATATATATATTATATAATTTATATATATATATATATATTATATATATAATATATATATATATATATATATATATATATATATAATATATATATATATATATATATTAATATTAATATATATATACAGTATAGTTATATATATATATAATATATATATATAGTATATATAATTATATATATATATATAATATATATATATTAGTATATATATATTATATATAGTAGTTATATTATAGTTATATATATATAATATAATTATATATATATATATATATATATATATTATATAGTTATAGTTAATTATAATTATATTATAGTTTATTTATATTTATTAATATAGTATTATATACAGTATATATATATATAGTATAATTATTTATATAGTAAGATATATATATTATATGTATATATATATATATATAGTTATTATATATATATATCCATATACTATATAATATTATATGAATATATATATATTATATATATATATAATTATATATAATATATATATATATATATAATATATATAATATTATATATAATAATATTATATGATATAATATATTATATATATATGATTATTATATATATATATATTTATATATAATATAATATATATATAATAATAATATTTATAGTTATATAGATATATATATATTATTATATTATATATGATATATATAATATATTATATAAATATATATATAGTAATATATATTAGTATATATAATATATATATAGTATTATATGTAATATATAATATATATTATATAATTATATATATATATATATTAAATATTATATATATTATAATAGTATATATTAATAATAATATATATTATTATATAATATAATAATATATATATATATATATTTATATATATTATATATAGGCGTGTTTTAGTATTTTCATGAAATAGTTGATGAAATGGCCTGATGGGAGGAGGACCGATCACAGGTTATTTGTTATTTCGATTCCCTAAAGTTAATTGAGCCCTGAAGGCCCTGAAGCAAGAAATATTTTAAAAGGTCACATGGTCGATTTATTTCGTGTTTTGGTAAAATTGGAAGTACTGAATCAGGTTTTTTTTTTTATCTCTTTGGTTTCGAATTTTTGCCCATTATGTTACCTGTCTTGCAATTTTTAAAAATAATATTTTCTTTTCATTCATTTTTTTGATCTGTCGAAGTGTCAAGCAGTCATATGACCAAAGAAACTTATCAGTGTTGATGGAATTAAAAAGGTTAAAATTAAGTGCAGATAAGCCCCGATACACTGTGTTAGTAGTAGTAGTATAGGATCTGTTTTAGTCTACATGTTATTATAAATTTATCCCTCCCTTGAAACTTGATACCCCCGTTTTGATGACGTAACTTCGTGGTAGACGAGGTTATGAATTCCTGGCTCGTCCGTAGGGGTTGCAGTCCCCTATGAAAGTTGTTAATTTCATCCCCCTTTAGTAGGTGTTAGAGAGATCGTATCCCCATGGAACTTGGTGCCCGCACTTTTGATGACGTAACCTTGTCGTAGACATGGTTACGATATCAAAAGGGGGGATACCAATTTTTAATGGGATACGATCTCTTGAACCTTCCTAAAAGGGAGGGTAAATTTATTATAACATCCAGACCAAAACAGATCCTCTACTACTGAGGCTTTAATGTGTATGCCAAAGAATAGACTGTGCCTATCGACAACAACGGATGACGGAAGGAAGTGCGTTACAGATTTTACCAGTTGAGTAAGTGAATTCTGAGTACAATCGCATACGTGTGGAGCCGGATTGTTGGGCAGAGAAAGATTGAGAATGTGGAGTAACTTTTTGGTCGAAGGAAGATGTATGCGACTAGCACTTGGAGTAGCAGCATCCGCTCCAATAGTTTTACTATGAAGAGAGTGAGACAACAACAACAACAATAATTCGGCTTCTAGAAAATTGAATTGAGTCAGTGAGATGAGAGGAGTTGATGAAACGAAAATTCCTCAACTTAACCTTTTCTAAAAGAGTGTGTGCGTGCGTACGTGCGTGCTTGTGCCTCAAATGTATTACAAATACTCTATACAAGGGTTGGATACGCCTCTATAGAGAATGCAGATGTGGTTGTGGGAAGTTTTTCCAAAGTTGCCTCAAAATAATACCTTACTCTTAGAAGTTTGCTTGGTGAGAGAAACAATTCCTTCCAATAAAGATCGCGGGAAAAGGAATTATCAAAAATATTAAGGACAGAAGGTTTGAATTATTTTTCGAAGATTTAGTTTGTGTAGAAATTTGTCGAGTAGGCAAAATATATGAAGGAATTGAATTTTTGAGTTGTTAAAAATAATCATATTTTTTCTCTGCTTAATTTTCAAATACGAAAGAGATCAAAAGTCAAGAAGGAAAGACAACGATGATGTCATCAGAAGAAGCAAGAGGATGGAGGAAAGAGGTTGAGGCATGTGTGAGTCGGTATTTTTGACGAAGTGCCAAAAAGAACAGGAAGAAGAGGACCAGAAAGACTACTATTGCTTTCTACTGAGAAAAAAGAGTTGTTAATATCGCTGAGAACAGATTTTTCACAATTCAGGGATGAAATATAAGTTCTGGAGTTTGATGACCGTGGAACGTTCCTGAAGGCTGCGTCCTTGCAGCGGATAACTTGAGGCAATCAAAGTTAACCAAAGTTTAAGAATTTTAGTTGATGTTAAAAAAATAAGTGTACATTGATTGGTTATGCGTTCTGTGAATTATAGTGGACTCCCCCCCCCCTTTTCTTCTAATCAGTAATCATTTCAGGGAAAATCATTGAAGTATGACCATAAGTTCAACCATTTTGCATCATTGTAGTGCTAAAAATGTTTCTTTCCCGGAGGTGGGGCGGAATGCGGAATACTTGAAGAATAGATGTAGATAGATTAAGGTATGGAGATATGATGATTGGAGATACTCAGATTTGCATAGAGTTTGGTGGTGTATGGATATGGTTGAGAGTTGAGAAAGGTCTGTTTGGTTTTCTCCAAGGCAATCGTATACTCAAAATTATTATGGGTAGAAAATTGGTGGTCATGTTCATATGTTGTATTTAAAGAACTAGAGAAAAGTGATTGGTTGTGTCGCATATTGACACCAACAAGAATGAGCTTTCAGAGAGAGAAAAGAAGAGAGAAAATGCTCTATTTTAGAATCTCATTCATAAGCAATTGATTGGCTTAAACATTTATAAACTCAAATATGAGCACTTTGTTCCCAACTTGTAAAAATCTACAAGGATAATTTTAAATTGGTTGTTTTTTGCACTTCTCTCGAATATTATTTTAACAAGATTTCTATAGCATTTAAATATGCACATATTATACTCTATTTATCTTAAACTAAATATATGAGTATAAAACCTCCATATTTTTCTAATATTAATAATTATTATTAAATTTCTTAATAGATTCTCAATTAATTAGGCATATATATGCAAATTTATATAAATAATCTATATAGAATAGATATAGAGTATAACAAGAATTTTGCTGTCAGCGTTACATAACATTCTCATATTAATAATAAATCTTCCAGAAAGGTTTCCTATTACCTTCAGACTAATTATATATTATATATATATAATACTATATATAATTCTATATTAATATCTATTATTACTACTCTTGGTAATATATCACCTCCCCTCTTTGTCCCCTACACTTAGTAATATATATATAGTATATATTATGCATGCTATATAGTATTATTATATAGTATACATTAATATATATTAATAATATATCTTGTCAGTATTAATATATTAATATAATATACTATATATATATTACTATTTTTTATCATTAAATTATCATAATACACATCACTTTGCACCATACAGTTATTTAATATATATATTAAATCTATCCTATCTTATCTATTCACCGCGGTCTCAGAGAGCTCTACTCTAAGTCACTTGACATTTTTTATTATTTACTAACTTTCCTTAAAACTAAATTTTTTTAAAATGATTCCATATATATTTTCTTTTCTCAGTAACTATTGTAGTCCTTTTAAGATATATTTTTTTTAATACCTTCCTCCAAAAATTTAGTTACTACAGGATTAGAATTAATAGTATTATTATATATTTCCATTTTTCCGTTGTATGACTAATATGTAGTTTTGAGATATACTCTAGTATTGTGGTTCTTTCTAAGAGGCATGACATATATATTATAATAATATATATAATATATTATATATATATATATTTATATATATTAAAATATATTATATAATATATATATATTATATATTAATATAATATAATAAATATTTATTATTATATCTATATCTATACTTCTATAAATATTATATATAATATATATTATATTCTTATTAATATATATATAATATCTAATAAATATATTTATAGTCATATTATTAGATGGTATGCTATCACGTTAATAATTTTATATATATAAAAGGTACTTAGGTGTTATTATTAGGATTAAAGAATTTGGTTTAGTAGTTTATATAGGTAAATAGGTACGGTTTAGGTTAGGTTAGGTTAGGCTTGGTTAGGTTAACTATATATATATACAAAAATTATATAATATGTATTTTTACCCTTAAATATTTAATTAAAATATAAAGATACATAATTAATTTATTGTTTTTCGTCCTGGGTCAACAACTTATAAATAGGCCACTTAATAATAATATATACTTATATTATATATTATTATATATATTAATATATATTTATATATATTATATATATATTTTACCATATATCTATATTATTATATATATATATATTAATATATTTATATTATAATATAGTATTATAATATTAATATATATGTTAACCTATCTAAGGCTTACGTCCAAACATGTGGGGTGATGGGGGGTATTATAGACCTCTTAAAGAGGGTTAGCTCCGATAATAATTATATAAAAAAGTTGAGCGTGACCGAGTGTACGCGATAGTGATGTTAAACACTATTCCGCGGCAATCAGCGGATGCGGAATAAGTGATTTCACTAACCGGCTTATGGAAGATCCGATGCGATCAGATTGAAATAGAAGATCACCGGTTGATTGGCGCAGAGTTGACTGTGCGGTTGCGGATAGGAACGACATCTGTTTTGCCCTTAATGGAAACCGTACGTGATTATATTTTAGAGCGTATATGAGAGACGCGCGAAAAAAAGAGGGATACTGTCTACTCAGCACATCCTATCACGGGAGAGGCTTAGAGTGGCTACCATTGCACATGCATCTAGACAACTATATATACTGACGGGGCAAAGCAGGTACAGATGATAGGTTGGGTTATGGAGCTGATGTCATGAGAAATAGGTAAATTGTTTTTTGGAAGTTATACTGTGTAACCCAGATACATTTGGAAAGTTAGGAAGGCTACGAACATATCTCAATATAATAATTTATATTTAATTATATGATACGTCATATAATATGATGGGTATGTAGAGGTTAACATTAGATATAGTAGGATTTAGGGAGTGATTTTGAACGGAAGAAAATGGCCAGAAGAGATGAAATATGTGAGTATAACTAGTGGAGATGAAGAATATGATGTATGATTTTATCGAGAATCTATAAATGGAACACATGCGGTGGGAATGTTGTATACAGGTGTTATATGCTAAGTAAACTATTCCGATGGTAGAAAAGCGAAAAATGGAATGAATAGTTTTTTAATCGAACTGGAAGGAAATTAAAAATCGAGGATCATTAATATGCGGACTAAGAATTAAGTTAGTATGATGGGAGATTTTATATGAAATTAGTAAAGTTGATCATGGATACAACCGGACGTAAGTATGTAGATGGAAGAGTTAGTATAGAAGCTTTATTAAGCGTTGAGCTAAGAGAAAGAGCTGGCGATGAATGTAGTCATCAGATGATAGCAGGATCTCTGTCTTGGATCTCTCGACTAGCTTATATGCACACATGTCATGCACCACCAACCTCTTGTTATTCCAAGCCTACATACCATTTTGGAAAAGGTTTCATATAATTAAATGTCATTCAATAAAATATCATTACATAAATGATTCTAAATTATGTTTCAATCTGAAAAGCTTCAGAGCCCTTTCAGAGAGAAGGTTGCTTCTCTTGATTCGTCGCCGATGGAAATCATAGGGATCTGACACTTAATGTAGAGAGCGGCACTCACTCAATGATAGGAGCTCCATGCTAATGTTTAAGGGCCTTTAGACAGAAATTTAGTGTTCACTGGCGCACTTTGAAAAGATGGCGCGATGTGTTAAGGAAAGCTTGTTTAATAGAGTGAGATATATTCTATCGGTCTGGAGATCGCCACCGAAGAAACCAGACACTGGATGGTTTGTCACTATTCTGATTTCAAGCTTTGTTGCTCTAGTTTGATTAACTTACGATCTTAGACCTCGCAATTGAAAGACGTAGGATCTGGGTGAATACCGAAGTTCGGAGAGATGACTGGGGCGCTTGCTTCGAAGAGATTTTATGAAGGCTGACGAAGAAAAATACGTAATCATCAATATGGGCACGGACATGTAGACAGATGGATATTGGGCAATAATAGATGGATAATTGCCCGTGCTGTTTTGACGTTCGAGTTGCATACACCTCTTTTAAGTGTGTGGTGTTTAATATGAGGTAAAAGGGTGAGAGATGGGAGTTTAGACACATTTAGGCTGCGGAAGTTCATACAGACAAATAAGGAGCATGACCAAATATACAATCATATATCGCGAGTGCGTAGACGACGCTAGGAACTGTGTAACAAAGGCCTAGATAATTCTCATGGTGTAGTTATGTGAGTACTGATGTGATTAAGGAGAAATGTGGCAAATATGAGAGGACGATCGCAGGCAAAGGATGCATTTGCGAGTTTAGGGCTCAGTCGATGAGAGTCTGATCTGTTGTGACAAAATGCTGGTAGGAACCATCGCGCTAAAACTGACTCCGTTTTGGGTAAAGAATCTGAACGGTAGTTGGAAAGATACGATATATGCTATGTCGTAAGATATATATACTGCGGTTATTATAAATATAATAGCTATAGAATTACTCACGGATAAAAAGCTCGTAATCAATTAATATATACATTACCAATGGCACGAGCTTTAAAGGGTGGAAACGAGTATAAATAATGCTTTGTAAACAAAGGGAGAATATAAGCGAGAGATGGAGGTAAGTAATTTCCTATCGAGTATATATGTAGAATTTAGGAGGGCGTTTAGCGGAGATAGATTTGGAGAATCGTGATTTGTTTAGGATGCGATATATACTTATATATATTAATATATATAAATATATTTAATATTAATTATATTATTATATTAATTAAATTATAATATAATATATTTAAATATAGTATATATATATATATATATATATATATAATTATATATATATAGTATAATGTAGTATGTACACACAAGATATCATGTCATAACTAGATTCATTGATTGAAATTAATAACTAATCGCTATCCTCAAAAATTTCATGCGGAATGAGGTTGCGGATCGACTGAGATAAGTTGAAAAGTCGTAGATGAGGTTCTTTTGTGGGATATGCGATAGTCAATAAAGTTATGTAGTATAATGATAATTATCGCATATGCGATAAACTTTGCGGATGCGATATCCGCTACACCTCTAAATATATATTAATATTATATTATATTATAATATATTATAATAATATTAATCTGTAACATATATATATCAATAGAAATTATTTAATATAACAAATAAATAAAATGAAATGTAAGCACTTTTATAGAGCCATATATAAATAATATAGAAAATAAATGAAAACCCCATTTATTTATATACTATAATATTTGTAATAACGTAATATAAAGAGTTAAAATTATTTGGTTGAGATTGTTAATATTATATATTTTTTTGCTAAATATAAACATTGGGAATATATATACATAGGATTATGTATAATCTCGAGTTAGTTATTCCCGAGGCCAACGTTTGTGTCCGGTATTCGGTTCAAGCTTTTTACAATGGTTCCCGGATTCGGATTCGGATTCGAAGAAACTTTAAACACGCGGATATCGGTTCGAATTGAATCCATCGGTGTACAGGATCGATTCGGATTCGAAATTTCCACAGCACCGGATTCGGTTCGATTCGAATCCAAAGTTGCCGGATTCGCCCATTAATGTAAAATATCATACTATATATTATATAATATTATATATATATATTAATATATATATATATATATATATATAATTTATATATATTATATATATATATATATACTTACTAATATATATATATAATTATTAATATACGGTATCTATATATATAGTATATTATATATATATACTATATATATATATATATTATATTATTACTATATATATATATAATATATATTATATTATTATTATATATATAATATATATATTCGGTAATATATTATATATATATGTATATTTATATATATATATATATATATACTATATATACTATATTATATATATATAATATATTTTATATTATATATATATTCTATATAATATATATACTATATATATATCACTCACAATATAATAATATCAATAAGTAGGAAAATGACGTCAAGCGATTCAAAGATCAATGGCCAACAATAAACCCATATATCTCAGTGCTATCTTAACAATAATCTACAATAATAATAATATAATCATAAATCAAAATAAATAATAATAATTAAATACTAATAATAATAATAGATAATATATGGTCCTTATAATCTACGCCTTTCACCGAATTCGATGAAGCTTACTGAAAAAATGAGAAACATTTTGTAATTGAGAAAAATCGTTATGAAAACCACCGATCCCTAAAAAAAATTTTGCAAGCGCGCAAAATTTCATTTTTAATATTGAAATAATAAATGCAGTTTCAGATTTTTAGAACTTTTACATAAATGTTTAAAACGAGTTGAAAGAAAGAAAAATGTAAGAAACACGAGAAATGAGCAAAAAAAAAAAATATATAAAGTCTTCAAATTTACGTGTAAACCTAATCGACGATGCAACAATTTTTTACAGGCTTATCATGGTGTTGAAGCAATATTTAATTATTATACCACCACTTACGGGTTGGTGGTACGGGGGTCAGAGCCCCTCGTAGAAAAATGTTCGGAGAGCATGCAATTTGAAAGTCGCAGTTTGACGGATTTTGAGTCAGACTTTCTCTAATCTAAAAAATGTTTTTGGCAGAAAAAAAAATTTGAAAGTCGCATTTTAACGGATTTTGGGTGATTGTAAAAAAAATTTAAGAGGTCTCAGGTGGTGTTTTTTACAATTTTCCATTAATATACAACATTTATTTCGACATTTTTGCAAATTAGAAAAACTTTTATAAAGTAGAGGTATAATTATTGTCAATGGAGAAAAGTCCTAGTGCTTTTTCACTATAAATTTATTTTGTGTTGTAATACATAAGTAAAACATACCATGTAATCTATTAGAGAGAATAAAAATTTTTGATTTGGATTTGATTTGATATATTATTATATTAAACATATTAGTATCTATAATTATATTATATTATTATAGTATTATTATTATTATTATAAGATTTATTATTTATAGCTATAATCTAAATTTAATTAAAATAATTCCTGCAAATAATGTGCAATAAATAAAAATAAATCTCTATATCCTTGGAAATTAAATGTAAAATTAAAGACTGATATTGAATTCTTGTATTATTATTATTATTATTATTATTATTAATTTTATTATTATTATTATTATTATTATTATTTATTAATTATGAAATTTATTATTAATTATTCGTTAGAAGAAAAAGTTTCTGGTATTTATGTTTGTACATTTCTAAAATATAATAATATAATAAATAATAATAATAATATTATACTAATATAATCATAATATAATAATATATAATAATAAAATAATTATAATTAATATAATAATAATAATAATAAATACATAAAAATAATAATACTAATGAATACGAATAATAATAATAATAATAAATAATTATTATTATTTTTTATTATTATTATTAATTATTCACTATTATTATAAAGTACAAAGATTTCATTTACCAGGAAATGTGTTTTTCTTTTTTTTGGTTTTTACCTCTTAAGCTCACTTTGTTTTCAACATGGGATTTTCTTTATCAGATATATTTACTAGTAATTTAAATTATATTGTTAAATTAAACTGTTATAGTTATACCTTTCGGGCAGTATAATTGCAAAAAAAAATATAATAATTTTAAGGAATAATTATTAGGAAATAAATTTTGGTAGTAAAGGAATAATGTAGGAAAACCGATTAGAAAAGAGTAGCTACAATAAAGAATCAGGATACTAAAAGGAATGTCTTTCTCCAACTGGAGATCAAATAAAGAGATAACAAAAGATTAAACGAAACTAATCGACTAAAAATATGGAAAAAATTTGAGATTTGAGTCATAAAAAATGCATTGAAGGTAATAAAAACAATAATAATGAAAATTTAATGGGAGAACAAGGGGGCAAATGCGTTTTTAAAGTTAGATATACATAAAACAAGTATACCAAAATTTATCAAGGTTTAAAGTTTTATTTTTTAGGAAAAAGAATATATGAAAGAATACACATCTGGAAATGAATAGAATATGGAAGTCCGGTAGAGAGATGGATTATTATAAGGTGACTCTGGGAAAGCATAACAAATGGAATTTAAAGATTAGAAAGATACTGCACAAATAAAAAGAATAACCCTGTAGATATTTTATTAAAGTGGTAAAGTTATGATTATATATATATATTTTAATACGTATATATATATTATATCTCTATAGAGATTACTATCTTATTATATATTATATTACTATATATATATATATATACTAAACTTATATATTATATATATATATAATACCTATAGAAGGGGCCAAATCATGTAATATTTTGTTATACTGTGCTGCTCCAGTTGTAGTCATCCCAACAACATCAGTAGTTTTCATGATATCAAGATATACTAAATCTTTTTGAGACAGTAAAGATTTGTTTACTTCACGAACTTTTTCCTCTAATTTTGATAATATTTTCTTGTAGCTCTCCACTAACTTATATTTCCAAAAATTATACAGTTTCCATCTTTCAATTAAGTTTAAATTTTGAAGACCTTGTTTCTGCAGAACTCTGCATTCCTGCACAGTGAAGTGCACATTATGACCTGCTTGTAATGAATAATTCAAATCCCTTAAAAGATTTTCTAGATAAAGCTTTTCATCTTTTGAAATGCAGTTATTCACATGCCACTCTAGTGACTTTAGATGAATTTCAAATACGATAGATTCATTTTCAAATTGCATACGACTTATATCATAATTTGAATCCACATAATCACCATCATCAAGTATTCTATGACGCTCTTCATTTCTTCTTATTTCTTCATCCAATTCATCATCGCAATCCCATACCTCAGTATCAAGAGTTTTATTTTTCCTAGGATAAAAGTTTTCTGCATTGGTTGTTACATTACAATATGGAATAAGATGGTAATTATTCAAAAGAAAGAAAGTCATTGTATTTCTTGAATGATTATTTAAGGATTATAATGAAGAGCAATTTCAATATTATCTGGCTGGATCTACTCTTTTTATCTGGCCGATTACTATTTTTTCTGGCGGTTACTCATTTTCTATTGCGATTGAGTCTTTTTACCTCGAATCTAGCCTCATGAAATGGTTTGCTGACATCTTCACAGTACCGTCCAATGACCTCTTTGATAGACAAAGTTATTGATTTGAAAAGGGGTCAATTTTTTCATTTTTGAGCTCGTTCCGCTACCCTAAAAATCATTTGATGTAAAGGAAGGTTCCTTGCATCTTTGAAAAAAAATCGGTAATTTGCAACGTTAAAAAAATAGCTTTTATGCAATCTGCCTGTATTTATTCTAATTTAAACAAATTTTAGTTATCAAGAGTCATAGTGGTTTTTTGCTAGTTCCTGGAGGTCAGTTGAATAAATCGCCAGTATATACTAGTCAAAAGCACATGTAAGGAGCCCTATGCTGAGACTCATCAAGATTCTTCAAATCATTGGATGAAGGCCAATAAAGAATAGGATCCAAAGCAAAAAATTCCATTTTTCCGATACTATTATGCTCTGACAATTTAGAGAGATAAGCTGGAGTTGAGTTTGTTTCCTTAACATCAACTATATATTGCTTAAGGGGTAGTTCCACTATTTCTTGAAGTGCTTTTAAAGTGTGTTTATATGCAACAAAAAAGGAATTTGACTCAATAGCCATATATATTTTATCCCTTTCCAATTTAAAAGGCTTGGTTTCAATTTTCAAGGTTATGATACTATTTTTCAATTTATCTCTACCAAAAATAGTGGCAATAGTCAATGATTTAAAATTGTCAGAGCTTATAAGTAAAATATTGCCAAACATTAAGCGTTTAGAGTTTTCAACATTAAATTTCTTTCGTAAATTTAGTTTTAAATAATGTACATATTCCCCTTTGTCCATTCCAGTGGAGTGCACAAATGCGTTTGTATATACTTTTATATCCAGGTTCCTAGTACTCTTGGTATTAAGATACTGTTGAAAACCTTCTCTAAGAGGACGAATAAAATCCTCCTTCAATAATCTAAACTGGACATCAAGATAATGTTCTGTATCATCATACCCACCTTTTACAATATTAGGTCTCAAAAATGGACGGTATTTTGCATTTAACTCCTCACATGTTGGAATAATCTCATGCTGTCTAAAATCATCAGGAGGAAGATTTTTACAAGCTTGCTCCTTTTGGAAATTCTTCAATTTCTCATGACCCTCATTAACATGCAACTTGATTTCTTCAAACTTTTGCTTAAGATTATCTAAAAGTGGTTGGTTTTCATACTTTATGTTATTCATAATACCATAACACATATCAAATATATTTGATACCAATGGGTACCCATTAATGGGTGATACCTTAAGAACTTGTTCAATAATAGCAGCAACAGCAGGCAAATATTCTTCAGTCTTTTCAGCACTATATTTTAGTTCTGAAATAAAATTCATTAAAATATGCTTAAAGTTTGAATTTTTAAAAGTAATCAGGAACAGATCAAATGCTTTTTCATTAACTCTTGAAGCAAAAGCTTTTGCAACAAGTTTTATTAAAAACCCAATGACCGACTTTAATGTGTCAGTGTTGTTCAATAATTTGATATACAAATCAGAAATTTGAAATACTTTCAGTGGAATCATATAAGACTCTTCTTGTAATATTTTTTCAATGTTTTCTGAAGTAAGTTCTTTTTGCTCTTCATTTACATTTACAGCAGATTTTTTAAATTTCTTACAACTAAAAACTTTTCTGCTATTCTTTATCATCTGTGTAGCCGATTGACGTTTGAGTGAATGCACAGAAGACCGTTTTCTTTTATTGGAAAAAGAGATTCGGAATCGTTTATGTCTGTTGTTAGGACTTTCATTGTCATTATTTCCTTCTATATTTTTATCTGACTGTTCAGTTTCAAGTATTTCTCCCACTTCTTTTGTATCATTTATATCTTCTGACTTTTCGGTTTTGGAGAGTTCTTCTACCTTTTCCATTTTATCACTTAAACATAACTGTGTTTTTTTACAACTAATAAACCTACCCCTTTTATCCCTAACTCTTTGAGAAATAGATTGAACCCCGTCTAAATGCATTGTAGTCTTTTTTCTTTTACGAGAAACAGGAAGTCTGTATAATTTCTGTCTGCTGTTATAAATTTGATTTTCTTGACTACTGTCTTTCACATTTTTTGATGATTTTTCAGATTCACTGATTTCAGAACTCATGATTAAAATATAAATTTAGTTCTTTCTTAACATGATAGATGTTTATAACCAAACCTGGAATATATATATATATATATATATATATATATACTATGCTCATATATATATATATATAACGCCATACATATATCCTGTAACTACACATATGCATAACATATATATAGTATGCTATGCTGCTCTGCAAACTTCTGCTCTTTATAACATAACGCCAACCTTAACCAGCCGCCTCCCACCATATATATATATATATATATATACTCTTCTATATATATGTATATATATATATATATATATATGACATATATATATATATATATATATATATATATGAAGGATGTACCGATACCGATACTGATACTCTATTTATTTTAGGTGCCGATACCGATACTTTAATTAGTATAACTAATACACAGTAATAAGATAGGACATTTGTGTGCTGCTGAGCAGCTCAGGATTGCATTCCCTGTACCACCAATATTTAGTTATTTATTTCATATTTGGTTGGGCCCAAGTATATTTATTTTACTAATTAAAATGGTATCTGTAAGAAATAATAAATGCAAATATGATATTAATAACTTTTTTATGTTTTTGTTTATTCAAAAAATATTTCATTTCCATTTTCCAGTAAGCAAGGGTATACGCAGAATTTTCGTTTGGGAAGGGGGGCAAATAGATTGAAAATAAAAAAAGTCATTTTTCAAACACTCTCACCAAGAGTTGTTGCATATATTGACATATATTTACAAATTACATTTACCTCTTAAAATATATATGTTAATATTGAAATTATGATTATATTCAAAACAAAGTTACGAAATTACAAAAAATTACAGAGTCTAGTCTTACATTAATCTTACGGTTTATGTACTTGAAGTAGTTGGTACTACGTGGATTTGCCAAAAAAAATTCGACAACTGCCAATTCAATTTCAGCTTTCTTCTCCAAAACTAATTTTCTGTGAACACTCAAAAGCCCAAGTTCATTCAACCTGGATTCGGTCATCGTCGACCTTGTCCATGTTTTAACTCTTCTCAAAGTGCAAGGATGTTCTTTCAATTGTGCTTGTCGAACATGGTTGAGCTTGATATAAGTAAGGCATTTTAATTATTGGGGAAAAAAAATGCCGTTGCTTCCTGATCACTTCAACTATTTCCAGATATTTTAGTTCCTCACGGTCGAGGCTTCTTCTCAATTGCTTTAAAGAGTTCAGCCTCACAATGAAGTCCTCTCAGTTCATAAAGTCTTTAAATACTTTGATTTTCTCGTCTGAATCTTCAAATTCCTTATACGCAAGGGCAAGCAGCTGCGACAGATGAAGTACCAAGTAGAAAAAAGCTGAGGTGAATTCTCTTCTGAGAATCTGCTCTCCAAGGAAACTATGAGAAAGAATCCAGGTATGGTATTAGAATAGTCTTCATCCAATATTCCTTCGGTGGTAGCAGGAGGGTTCGAGCGATGTTTCTGGCGGGATTCACCACTCTTGATGACTGAAGATCAACCCTAAGATTTTCAGCTATCGGCATCCTTAGTAAATTTTATCGTATCGTTGGGGTTTTACCGGTGATCTTTTCAAAAGTGAAAGAATTTTCTTCATGATTGGAAAAAAATTGAAAAAGGGTCTAAACTCTTCGACTGTGAATTATTAACTAACGGCTGGTTCCAACAAAGCCGAATAATATTTGGTTATAATACAGGTTGAAATAAGAAAAACAAAAAACAGGATTTGTGGCAGCACAATACAGCTGAAATGCATTTTTCCTTGTAGCAATAACATTGGCATTCACCTACTTTTACCAGTTTTCGGAGCCCTACTATATCCCAAATATGTCACCATTGAATATATTGAAATACTGCAGTATTTTTCTGACCACCTCGTCTCTCAGAACGTGGAATACTGGTATGTATTTTCCTCTCAAAATGGATTCATGAAAGAAATTGATAATGTCTTTAATAGTGGATACAGTATTGCGGATTTCAGATACAGAGTTCTGATCGCTTATTACAAGATTCAGTCGATAACTCGCACAATGAAAATATAAAGCTTTTTGTATTTTTCTCACATTATTCTCTGTACTCCTCCCAATAGATAATAGATAATAGATAATTGATCCCAATAGATAATAGTTAATTCCCAGATATATCAGATGTTTCGTTAGCTAAAACAGAATATGTATGTATTTTTTGACATCAGCAACGATCACGTCGGTCACAACACTACCCACACAGATCAATAAATTACATTTTGTATTCTTGGTAATTTATAAATGAAAAAAAAAATTTGGCCCACCTGTGAGACGTTGCAATCATTGCCTTTTGGGGAAGTCTATTTTGCAAACAGAAAAGATTAGATCTTAGAAAATCGCTTCATGTTGCTGCATCTCTCAATGAGGAAAATCTTGTACCCACAAAATAATAATTATTTGTTACAGATGAAAAAATAAAATTTTGTTTTCTGCCAAGAGAGCCTGATGTCCATTTTGTTGCATGCATGCCC
>JABUQX010075785.1:0-35662 GCA_015478945.1 Trachelipus rathkii
CCAGAGGAGAGATTCACCACTATACAGCCCGTTTAAACCAACCGATTATCAATCCATCCTTTCCACATGACAAACCATCTCGAATGTACTCTCGTTTATTCTCTCATTTATTCCTTTCTTCAACACCAACACAACCCCTTAATACGTCATCATTCTCATTTTTAATCAATCGTCCCACACCTAAACACACCCCTAAGATGGTCCATCTGAACACATTGTAGTTTAATGATTCTTATACCTCTTATTCAGACCATAGTTTAAACTACTATACATATACATTAACACATACCTTCATGCAAAGCCCTACAGCGCACTAAACAATTAGTCCTTTTACATCTACCAGGATTTAATAGCACGAGCTACATTCCTACCATTCACAACTTTCTTACTAAACTCTCCATTCATCCGTTTCCTTTTCATCCAACATAATTATCCTAAATATTTAAACTCAAGACACTTGTTCCAGTTGCTCACCATTCCAACATAACCTCGCACCGAGGACTGTCTTCATCACAACCATAACATAACCTTACTGTTATATACGTTTACTTTCAACCACTCCTTTTACACACACCTGCCCAAATCCCTCTATCAATCATCTCTCAATTATTTATCAGATAAAAGATAGATTTTACATTCTCAGGACATATAAAGCCGCTTGCCTTGACGTTATTTCTTTCCTGAGAAAAATGTAAATGAAAAACCTGTAAAGTGTACACTTTCATGACATAAAGAACTTAAAACAGAACTATGCTATAATTTTATAGTCCTTAGAAAATTTCGTTCTATGTCTGGAGCAATAGCTTTATTCGATTTCATTACTGAAAATCACTTGAAGCCACTTTTAGTACAAGTGTGAAACTATTGAAAGTTTTAATAACCATTCCGATGACAACGTCCAAGCAGAGCGCTGTTTTCCTTATTTAAAAAGGATTAAAACCTTTCTTAGAAACACCATGGGGCAGAAAGACTTTCCGCCTTAGCAATGCTTTCGATCGAGAAAAACTTTATTATGGGCATACAAGATTTTAATAATAACGTGATTGATAAATTTGCTCAATCAAAAGATAGAAAGAAGCGGACTTTCTTTTTAAAAAAAAAAATTGTAAAAGGTAAGTTACATAACTTTTTTTAAAATTATTGTATTTTTTTTAATTTTTCTAGAATTGATTAATGCTTTACGGTCATCCATGCTCCCAGAAATTTTAAAAACACACACGCACTCAACAAGCGCACACACACACACACCACAACAAAACACAATATATATATATATATAACTATTATATTATAATATATCTATATATTATATAAATATAATATATATATAGTATATTATATATATATTATATATATATATATAATATATAAATATCATAATATATATTATATAATATATATATATATATATATATAGTAATATATATATATACTATGAATATTCATATATAATATATATATATAATATCAAGTATATATAATACTATATATATATATATACTTATCTATATATATGTGTGTGTAAAATGCAAAATGCAACTACCAATATTTTTTAGGACGAGCCACAGCCTGATATCTATATATATTCTATATATAATAATAATATATTAGAGCAAAGATATCTAATACATATATGTATATATATATATATATATAATTAACAATAATAATATTTAAATAAAATTTAATTTTATAATTAATAAGGAATAAATAAATTCGTAAAAAATAAATTTAAATATTTTCAATGTTAAATGGAAATATTACAAAAATGCACTCATAATCACCGCTCAGTGGTAAAACTTTGAACTTCTATTCAAGTGGCTCGTTTTCGATACCGTCTCGAGAAAACAAAATCGGGGAGTTGTCTTAGTTATTAAGCTTTTATTATTGGTCCTTAATACTGAAAGAGATCAATTTGAACAAACTAGTTCTTCAAAATACTAAAAGAAAGTTGCAAACTAGGTAGTTGGTCTAGTAATAAACATTAGAGAGTTGGTGCTTTTATAATAGCTAAAAAAAAGGAACTTGAACTGTTTAAATATTAAATACACATAAAACATTAAAAAGCTACAGTAACAAAGATGTAAAGCAAACATTAAAAGGCAAAAAATAATCGAAGAATGGTAAAATAATAGAGACAAAATACTATATTAAAAATAATTTAATTGAAGAACAGTCAATATTAAGTTCAGGTTTCAGTGTTTGTATGTGTGTGCAAAACCCCTTAGTATTCTCCGATAAAGGGAATCATAAATGGAAGCTATAATTTTAAAGCCCTCAATTTCTTCAGGATGGTTCTTTCCTTGTAAATGGTTTCTAATCACCGTGTGTTCAGCTGTAGTAAGTGGTCTGTTGGCTCTTTTGCTCATACGCAAATGCTTTGAAACCCTCAGCTGAAGTTGTAAGTCTTCTTTGCTCAAATAGCGGGCTTGGTAGATCGCACAATTAAACTCGTAAATCACCGAGGACCCAAAAACGGTGGAGATATGATCCAGAAATCTGAAAACGCTAGAAATCTTGAAATAATTTACAGGACCAAATATAAAAATTGCAGAACAGAAAAGCACGGTCAATAGAAGGCCTAAATAATTTTAATAGTTTAGCAGTATTTGGGCATATGAATGCAACTTTTAAATATAGTTTTTGTTTCGAAAATCTGCATGGGGGATAGGGATAGTATTTTGGATAGGAATTGGTCACTTTAGAAATTTCTAACCAATCTAATAAAAAAGTTGTTTAGGAAATATATTTAAATCTGTAAAATGGGCTAGATACTCCATTTCTTTGTAATAATAACTCCAGGTTAAATTAAGTTTATACGCTTTGAAACTTCTACATTTTAAACCAGATATTTTGAATTTTAATGAAATAAAACTGAAATAGATAGCACCAAGTAATGTGATAGTGGCTTTTTAAATACTGAAGATGAGAAAGAATAATCTTCATCTTTTACCGATACATCTAAAAAGGATAAGGAATCACTACTCACCTCCTCCAAACTGAAAGGTAAATGATCTAAGAATTGGTGTACATGGTATTTTTCTTTAGTTAAAAATTAAAAACCAATAATCAACATCCTTTTGTACACTATAGGATTAAAATCACCAGTACAGACTTCTAACAACGTCTCAAATGAACGCTTTCTATCTCATTATTACTGAGCCATAATTATTAACATAATTTTTTTTTTTTACTATTCTTAACTCAATTATATTTTACTCCGATGTCCGCAAAAAGTATATCTTCTTCCCTAGCAGCTCATATTAGTAGTATGATGCGTTTTTATTATGTTGTTTTTCTTGTCTTATAATTTTTTTTTTTTTTTTTATGTTGTATTTTATCTGCTGCATAGTTTTTGTCATATACAGTGATTGTGCACTTTATGAGATGGTACTTTAGCATATATTTGTGCTTTTAATCTAGATAATTTTATTTATTATTTTACCTATTGCCCTGTTAGTATGCTTTTACGTTCTTCGTTGTGAGTTATTTTATTGCAATGTAATACTGTCTGTGAATTCTAATGTCCGGCTCTGTTTCTCTTAAGAGCAGAAGGAGCTAGTGAACCTGTTGCTGATCTAGTGGTTGAAGTCTGCTACCGGGACACAGATAAGGGATTATAGGTTATAGGATAGATATTATTAATACGAAAGTTACGAATAAAAAGCAATAACTTCAGTTCTACTTAACCCTTAATACTTATTAATATACCTATATAATATTATAGTGAAGTTTCAGAAGGAACTGACAAATCATTCCTAATACTACCTATATAGATAGCTTTTATCATATTTATTATGATATATATTATATAAGATTATTATATTGCGATAAGGAAGGTGATGATATATATATATACTATGAGATATAGTGAATACTAGTATATATATAATATATATATAATATATAATAATAATTATACGGTTATTTACATTATTTTTTTTACGGGTGAGTATCGTGTGAGTGGATATATATGTGTACTATATATATTTATTTTAAGTATAAAATTAACTCTAGTATTATATTATATATATATATACTAGTAATATATTATTATTATATATTAGTGATGCGAAGTAAAATATGATATATAATATATATATGTATAGTATGATATAATATAATATATATATATAATAATAATTAATATATTATAATACATAATATATATATATCGAAGTGAAGCTCTAAAAAAAATTAACCATTTTATTGTGATTTTTCTTTGGTATAAATAATACTATGTTGTGGTTATCTCTTTCTTGTGGATAATAAATTCATGTTGCAGCTTTTCAGATCATACGAGTATTATTATTCGTAGTTCGGGCTACTCAGAGCGCATAGAACGGTCCTATATATAATAAGTATCTACTTATATATAGCACATATAGATATATATATAATCATCTTCCTTTTTTTATCCACAAATATCAGGAGTATAAATTATTATAATAATAGAATAATAATATTATGTACTGCTACCTATATATAATTATATATATATAATTAATGATACTATATAATAATGTGAGTAGAGAGAGATAGAGATTGAGAGAGATTATTAACTTAGTGTATTGGACAGAGAGGAATTAACAAGATTAGTCTCCTTCTAAAGTAATAGTATGTATCCCTGTGCTAAGTGTTATACATAGGCTCTAATGTTTCTTCCGATTTGATTACATAGGCAGTACGGAATCATTTCCAGAAAGTGTTTTTAAGTTCACGTGTTACAGTATTTTTCATGTTTTCCATCGTCCCAAAATGATGAAACTTCAAATTTAAAATATAGATAGGAAGAGTAAAAAAAAAAACAGGAAACAGATGTAAGTGAAAAGGTTGATGAAATTCGCTACGGGACCTGAGATCTGCTGTATGAGGAGAGATGCTGGAAGTACCTTGAATGTTGTTTTCTTCGCCAGAAAGTGTCCATAATTGAGAGCTCAGTGTGAGATGGCGCGTTAGCGTGGTGCAGCACCCAATCGTCGCAATGTCTGTTCTGGAAGGTAAAATTCCTTGCGCACAATACCAACAGCTGTCCAAAAACAATAATCATTTTTTTCACCTTGGACTTTGTTCATATGTGCTTTCTTCGGAGGAGGAGAATTTTTGTGTGCCGCCATTCATCACTTTGCCGTTTGGTTTGTAGGAGCGTACTCCATAAACCCATGATTCGCCGCCTGTTATAACTTTATCAAAAAAGCTGTGCTCCATTTCGAGATCAAAGTAACGTCTTGCCAAAGTTTGGAACCCTGTTCCGCTTTTCTGCTCCACAGACAATGTCTTGGCACTAGGTTTGCACAAATGTTTTCGGCTATGCAATGGGTTCGTGAAAATTCGTATGACTGGCATTTTTATCCAAACAGTTTTTCTGCAATCACTCTGACACTGAGACGGCGGTCTCTCTCCACACGAGCTCTAAACAATCTTCCACATTTTCATTGTTTGTTAACGAGATTGGTCTTCCGCCGAGGGTCGTCGTTCAACATTCTCGGCCTTCTTTGGAAAGCATTGTCACTTAAAAATCCAGAGTTCTCATAGAGTGGCATCAACATAAGCTTCGATTAACTGTAGAGAGAAAATATGTATCATGGCTGAGCTTGTTACGATTTCACACAGATTTGACAGCGTACCGAGCTGTTCAATATTTACATGCATCACAAAAACGTAGAGGATAGAAAGCACGCCCATACACAAAAAAGATTTAGTCGCAAAACGTAAAGAGGTATAGAACACATCAGGCGCCCATAGCATAAACAGATATAGTGCAAGACTGACTTTATATATTGTGTTAAAAACTGGTATGGAGAATATGTAGCCAGGTAACTAGCTAACCACTCGTATACCTCACGGAAAGAGTACGTTACTCAGTCGTTCAATGGGATATTCAGTAAACTTACTTTTTGACAAGGACGTATATAATAGTATATAATAATATATATATATATATATATATATAGGTAGATAGTACGATATATAATATGTAGGGGTATAGTTATATAATATAATATATAGTTAGTTAGTATAATATTACTATATAATATATATAGATATTTGTGCATTATAGTATAATATCAGTATATTCTTAACCTTAGAGTTAACACTTAGTAGATAGACATAGATTATTAATATATAAATGTATATAATAAATGATATTAATATATAGTATAGTAGTATATAATATATATAGTTAGAAGTCATATATATATATACTTAATATATATATATATATGGAACAAAGCCACCTTAAATACTGATAGAATCGTTCACCAACATAAATGTTTTTTTTCCATTTCCATTATTTTATTTACGTATACTCTTAAATTGCTTTGATTAACTATTATTCTTTTATTATTATACATTATAAAGATTTGAAAAGATTAAGCATCCAAAAATTTTGATTAATTTAAATATAATTTCGGGGGGTTGTATACTGTATATATTTAAAAATAGAAATAGCATCTGCCAGTTCCTCCTTCATTGTTCCTCTTAGGTCTGATTTTATAATGCTAAAGCAGAAAAAATCACAAGACAAAACTTCAAACAGTATACATGTAAAAGTTCCTGCTTATATTAAAAGCAGTTCATTGCTTTTTGGGCAAAAAATTCTCAATTTCTAATTAAGGTTTCTAAGTTAATATCAATTCTGTGTTCAACTTCTTTCAGCAGCAGCAGAGAGAGATAGTTGAGTTTGTAAAATGTGTTGAAACACTGTGTACAAGGATAGGATGAAGAACCCTGACCTTGTTTTTTATAGAGAACAGTCGAAGGTTTCGAAAAACTCTTAAAGGTTAGAAGCTTCATACTCATCTTCTGAGCTTTTCTGAAACATGAATTGAGAAGGTAGTAATGGGGATAGTAGTAGTTTCATCACTTACAATATGGTCAGTTGTATTCTTTTCTTCTTAAACTTCTTGCTACCCTTTTAATACAATGGTCACGTTGCAAAGTGCAGATTTAACTTTTTGTTGTTGATCTTCATTTAAGCTTACCATGTAGATAGGAATTAATATATAAACAGCAGCTAGTAGAATATCAATGTCAATGAGAGAAATTCTCTTCGTACCTTGGAGTTTTTAATTTCTTCAACATCTTAATATAGATGGTATACGGTTGAGAGGTTGAATTCATTAGAATATAATGCCAAATTGAAACAAATGGAATGTGCAGGTTTAAAAAAAACTTCGAAGTTTACAATTGCATTTTGTGATGTGAAGTCGCAAGTTAGAGACTTGTATGAAGCGGATTGAATCATCACAGAGTCACAATTCATAACTTTGTCAGCTAACAATTTTCTGACTCCAACTCTGCTATTTTGAAAAGTTAACCGAGACTCCCGCACTCCGCGACTCCACACTCCTTGAAATTTACCGAACTCCGGACTCCGACTCCGACTCCACCCTCTTCAAATTACGACTCCGACTCCGCCTCCACCCTTTTCAAAATTACCGACTCCGACTCCGACCTCCGACTCCGACTCCGACTCCGACTCCGACTCCGACTACCACTCTCTTCAAACTACCGACTCCGACTCACGACCCGACTCCGCAACCCTGGTGCAGACACAACAACAGATGAATGGCGGTTGGCCGACAATGTCCTTATTGCTACGGATGTGCCGAACATGCACAGGGCTGGGGGCTCACTTTGAACACTATTGTAACCCTATCTGTATATTATACGATGTACTGATAGAAGATATGCAATCTTTTTATTTACTTGGGATACCTGGGATCGTATACCGTATTCCACCCTTAGGTGGCTCTCCATCGCTAGCACTCCGTAACGAAAACGTTACCGAGGAATACAGGTATATAGTATTACGCTCCTATATGAAGTTGCGCGTTTCATTTTAGGGACAACTAATAATAATAGTATAATATAATTATAAATAATAAATAATAAAATTATATAATATTAATGAGTATATATATATATATATAATATATATTATTATATATATATATATATATTATATATATATATATATAATTGAGGCTAATATTAATATATATTAATAAATATGCAATATGCGAATATATCACATGAGTGAACGGTACTATAATACTAGGAATAGTAACGTATAGGTAACTTAATCATATAATGACTATATAATATAGTATAGCAGTATAAAACTTGCTTACTATATATATAGGTAGGCGTGGTCATCTATATAAGAGCCATAAGAATTAGTAATACTATATAATATATAGTGTAATAATATAGTTATTATCATATATATATAGATATATATATATATAATAATAGGTATATATATATATATATATATAGCTGATATTTATATATATATATAAATAATATATTATATTATATAACTATATAATACTTATATATGCTCGAAATCTTAATAATATATAATATATATTATATATATAATATATATATATATATATATATGTTTAATATATATATAGATATAAATATATATATATAATATAGGTATAAGTATAATAGTATATTATATATATATAATAGTATATTATATGATAATATATTTATAAGATATATATAGTTTATATAGATATAGTATATATATATAGTATAAGTATGATACGAATATATATATATATATATATATAGTATAGTAAGTTAGTATATATATATATATAATAGGAAGGTTCGGTGGGTGAGGGGGCATTTAAAAAATATATCCCTTATATTTGGATCGAATCATCTGAAAAAAGTCAGATGCAGGGCGTTATGGTATTATATATATAATATAATACTTATAATTATTATACTCATATGTTATATATATATATTTTATATAGTTAATATATATATATATATAGTTATTATTAGTACTATATATATATATACATATATATATATATATATATATATATATATATATATATACTATATATAATAATTACAGTATATATATATATATTATTTATATATATATAATATATTATATATATATATATATATACTATATATATATATATTAATATATAATATATATTATATTTAAATATAATATATATTATATAATAATATATATAATATATATATATATAATATATATATACTATATATATATATAGTAAATATATTATATATAAGTTATATATAATAATATATATAATTATATATATTATTTTATATATATTATATATATATAATATAATAATATTATATATATTATTAGGTATATATATATATATATATACTATTTATTATTTATAATAATATTATATATATATACTATTATAATTGGTGTTAAATACGGACGTACTAACCGTGGTACTTTTAAATTCTCTACAGGCCTTATTTTTATATCTTATTACCGAATGTGGTACCACTATTATAGCGGTAACTGGAATCTATAGTAGTTTTTTTTCAATTCTTAACAATTATTTAGTCTTAGAGCTGTTTTTTAACTTATACTATTAAAATTCATGTTTCAAACTTGAGATTTCTCCCATATGCAGAAGAAATAGGTGTTGGAAGTAGTGCTTGGGGAAAATAAGTTGCCGAAGTAAATGTTAAAATGCTCCTTATCAGCATACTAAAAATACACATTCGTTCTGTCACGTAAAATACGTTTTTTTGGTCGCTGTCTTGAAAAGACATGAAAAATTTAAAAAAAAATATAAAAAATCAAATGTGGTATCAAAGTACTGGAAATTTCATGTTGAAAAAGAATATGATATTGGTTTTTAAAAGTAAAATGTTTACCAAAATGAAGTACGGGAAAAATGATAAAAAAAATTCTACCAACATGACCAGTAGTATCAGCACAGTCTCAGTGACAACTTCAGGAATGCGGGCGTAGCGTATTCTTATCAGCTTTAGCTGATGATGCTGCCAGATTAATTTTGATTTTCTTTATTATTTGTTTCAGGTTGGTAATCTTTGTTTTGAGTGAAGAAATAATTATAAGAAAAATGGAAGAAGAAACCTGCTTTTTATGTTCCAATATGCTTTGTGACGATACTCTCTATATCGTATTAACAGCAAAAGGCGTGATGGGAAATATCAATGTGGGCAAACAAAGAGATGATAAAATTTATGAACTTTTCAATCCCATGCCTACTGGTGCTGTTAAAGTACATACAGTATGTCAATGTGTATACGTCAATCCTATCAAAATTAAAAGTGCTATAAAACTGAAACATCGCAAGATGATATTCCTCCGACCAGCTTGAGAACGCTACGAGGAAGTGTTGGATCATTCAATTTCAAAGAGAATTGTTTGTTTTGTAGGTAGATTATTACGGATTATGAAATGCGTAGAAAATGGCAGTCATTCCTGTGCGTACTTTCCAGTTTCGAGAGACAATTTTGAATGTATTCAGTACTAGAAGTGATTTATGGGCAGCAAATGTACACGCAAGATGCTTCTCAGTCATAAGGATTTTCCAGCGAAGAAACTGATATCACCAAGTGTCAGTGTTAATTTTAGAGCTGCAAACCTATCTGTGAATATACTCCTGAAGACAGTGGAGGATTGCCCACATCAGTAATCTGTTTGGTTGATACTGAAAGTTTTGATGCTTTGGTAAAGATATGTGAATTGGTTACAAGAAATCTGTCAAGGACCAATATCCGTCAGTGACTTAGTGGAAAAAAATGCGCAGTTTTTACTAGAGGGAAGTGAACCTTACACCTCTAGACATTTGAAGAAAAAATTGCAAGACTGGTTTGGTGACAACATTATAATATCAGGCACAGATGGGAAATGTAACATGATAGCATTTGGAAAAACTGTATCAAACATAAACTTGGACTATCACAAACAAAAAAGACTTGATGACCTTGATGAATAAAAATTTAGATTAATCGAGTCTGCAGCAAAACTGATCAGAACTGAAATAAATTTGTTGTACAAAAATAAGGACTTTTATCCTACTGCATCAGATACATTCGTTGAAGAAAACAAGACATATTTACCCCCTGTTTTACTAACTTTTTTGGATATTCTAATCGGTGGAAAACGCAATAATCTGAAGCAGGTTTCGATAGGTCAGGCTGTAATGCAAGCTTATAGGCCTCGCTCTCTGATATGTCCAATTCCTGTAGCTGTAGGCGTACAGATTCACAGAGAGTTTGGGTCTCGTTTCCTAATTGATGAACTTTGCAGGCTTGGATTCAGTGTGTCTTATGATGAAGTGCAGAAATACATACAGTAAACTTCTGTAAAAAAAAATATTCTAAATGTGATTCAACATGATTTAGTAACTGCTTTCTATATATATTTGATGTGGAAAGACTTTTTGAACTGAACGGTCCAATTTTAAGTCGTTTCACAATCTATACTCGCAATAAATCTAAAACATATCAAATTTGGCCCTAACTATTTTAATTTTCATCCTATTTGGACAAAACAAGTGCAAAATTCAGATCTATTCAAGCTCTAATACTTTCATATCCTGGGTTTTTATGTCTCTATTCCTCTCCATGTTATGGTCAATCGAAGCAAAAAACCAGTTCTGGGACATTTTTAAATAGAACTCAAAAATCCTTGGCCAAAATGACCTGAAAATTGAACAACAAGTAGATGGATCTATAATCTAGAATCACCTTAAAAGAAATTATTCTATCTAACACTAATTCCAAATAATGTTCAATACAATTGAATCGAAATTTTTTATAGTCAAACGATTATATTTTTAGAAAACTTTTATTTTTCATTATATCTATATGAATTTTTCAGAGCTGTATAATTGAATTGAGGGAGATACATCTTTTGTATTAAAAACAATTTTTTTCTATGCCCATCAATTTTTCTGGGAACAGCAAGAATATATTTTGGTATGCAGAGAATTACTTTAGGTAATTAATGTATATCTCCGACAATTATACATGTACTGAATATTTAGTGTAGAGCAGATGGATAGAAAAAAAGTTATCGCAGTTTTCCGTTTTTTGTTACAAATTCATTTTTTTTAAAAACCGTGAATAGATTTAGCTCATTGATGCGAATAATGAGGGGTCTACTGATTGATGATAATAAACTAGTAACGTTATCCTGAAATATATCTTGTGCATATACTATTTATATAATACTATTTATTAATATTGGGTGATAGAATATACCTATATATATCAACTATACCTGCTTCATTATATTTTCAAATCATCCATCTCTATCTAGAACGATCTACCATCTTTCATTAACATTAATTTATAATAATCTTCATGAGGTTTAATGATTTTTATTAACGATTTCCTATTTACTGTATATTTGTCGTATAGTTATAATATAAATCGTGGGAATGTGATCTCGGATAGTGAATTTAGCCGATGAGTAGTCGGACATGTGTGTGTCTGTTTTATATTATCATATATTAATATTTTATTAATGTTTTATATATATATATATAGATTATTGAATACAGTAGATATATTATGATATTATGTGAGCTATACTAATAGGTATTTTTGTGAGTAGTACATATATTAAAATATTATTTAATTTATATTATATTAATATGTAATTATCCTTATTATAATATTTATGACTATTAGTTTTGATATATTATATTGAGTAGTATATCAGTGTGTGGCGCGTTCCTGAGGGATTTTTAAGTCTCTCCAATTTCGTGCCAATATCTCTAAATAAATTGTTCGGAATTGACTCGGGATTTCTCCTGGATTAATTTGAAAATATAATAAGTTGCATATAATTGCAGTTTAGCGAAATGCTCCTTAATGAGTGTCATATCCCAAATTAGAGGACTTTACCAAAAAATTGTGAATTTCAGATAGAACCTGCCAAAATTTATAGTTCACAAAGTCATTAGTTTACAGAGTGATTTGGTCACAGTCTTTTAATACGTGTAACTGGTGCATTGCAACTATATTCTAAGAAATAATCGTATGTATTTTTTGGATTTGATTGCACCAAGGATGGATGTTTTAAACAAGTTTCTATATTTATTCTGATGTTTATACTAAATTTATCTCAGATAGATAGATTATTGGATGCCGGTAATAACATATTAATCGTGAATTCTGGTGTGCGTCCCCATTTGTATCTAGTAGTTCTGCACTTCTTAATAATACACGTTAGTTATAATATGTGAATATTGGACCATTTAATTCAGTAAACATCCAACCTTGATTTTGTAATATCAGACATATTATGTCCACCTTTATTTCTCGAACTGGATTGTGCACTGTATTATCAAAGCTTTTTTCGTGCTCCCTGACTCGATTTGACTCACCCTGATTTTTATAAATGAAATATTGACCTTTATCGATACTGAAGTGCGAGTTTCGATACTTCAAGAAGATCTCAAATATTCTAGCATATATTGTGTAGTTTTTATTCTGTTATAATATATGTTCCATTTTCTTGGATGATATGTGTCGTAAATATCTATAATGTAGGAAGGAATATGCATGCTTAAACACGTTAATAATATGCCTCTCACAAGTGCGTAATTTTACCCTGATTTTTTGAGTTATTACAATACTTTTGTAGAATGCAATTAGATAATATAATTGGGGTGGAAATAAGATTAATTTGCATTAACATTGTCCTTTGTAGCTGAATTCCATAATATAATAAACAATTAGTATATTAAGTTTTATCCATATTTTATATATTTATAACATTTATGAGATTAGAATACCTTTATGTTTTCTCTGAGAGAATACTTATTGTGCGAAAGTTATATAAGTGTGGTTTAAATACTAAATAGAGCTGATAGTAGCTCATTCTATGGTTTTGGTTATTATGGGTGAGCGTGGATGCCGAATTATTTTTGGGAGTGAGTGGAGCCAGAGCCCAGATCTTTGGTTTTTGAAGTGGGAGCCGGAGTAGGAAATTTCCTCAGGGTGTTATGTGACCGACCTGGTACAGGAGCTAAATGAAATCGACGGGTCGAGACTCCGCGGTAAGATCTTATCATGTAATTTCTGATACCGGTTTACCTTTACTAATCTCTAAGGATGACTTGAAGGTAGTCGGTGGACCTGACTCTAGTCGAATTATTTTTTTAATGTAACGAATTTAAGTTATACTCTAAGAGATTTTAGATCTTCTGGAATAATAATGAGAAAGATTTCTAGCGAGAATGAAATCTAAATGATGTGGCAAAATCAAATCTATATATATATTCTTTTCTTGTTATCCTATAAATTTAATATTATCTTAAGCTTAAGTTATAATGATAATTTAGATATTAATGAATGCTGTCTCTACATAACCATAAATTTCAGTATTCATACATTAATTTTCGTATTGTACAGTAATACATTTAAATGATGAATAATAACTATAATTAACATTCGATTAATAGAAATCAAACAAGGTATATTATATTATAATATATATATAATATATCCTATATTACTAATATATAATATAATTATATTCTATATATTATATATATATATATTAATATATATATATATATACTATATATATATTATAATATATATTATATTATATTATATTATTATATATTATATTATATATTATATATATTATTATATTAATATATATATTATTATATATATATATATTTATATATATATTAGGATGTGCCGAATTAGTGAAAAAAGCCGAATTTCGGCTAAAGTAATTCGGCCGAATATCACTTCGCCTTATCGGTTTACGAATAGTTATTTCAAAGCTCGGTCATCCATTTAGGGAAAAATAAAGAAAACTTACACTGGTGCTAACAAAAATTAAAGGTGTAAATTTTTCTTGGCATGGCACTTTCTGTAGCAGATTATATATCAAGTAATCGGAGGTGCTGGATTCCATATATATTCTCGGATCTGCTGTATTTCACATCCCGTTTTACGTGCATTCATGCGTCCCTATTTTTGCCATAATCCCTAGGGAATAACAAAATTTACATGTTGCGCTCACTACGTTTATATGCTGTTATTAGACGAGTTACCTCCTTCTCACGCATTGTTATGTCTACGAGTAGCATGCTTAATATTTACTGCGTGATCGATATTCGGGTAGAGGCAATAGATTTACACTTTAGTTTATCTGTTCGTACCGATGGATAATATGTGGGATGCCAATGTGACCGATGATTCCTATCATCCATCTGATAATTATACTAGTCGTGTGATGGTGTCTCCTGTAACTATTGGTGTCAGCCTAGTGTCTGATCCTGAACTATCGTTGTTATTGAGAGGTTAAGTTGTTTATTCCTTCGATGAGGTTGGTTCGGTGTTTTGTTGCCTTCATATTGTGTTGTCATGAAAATATTATTGATTACTTGAAGTATTCCATGGCTAGAAGAAGTAACTATTTATATCGTAACAAGAGAAGCAGAAGCTGCGTGTGTGTTGAGGTCTTTCTTTCCATTCAAGATGGTAACCTTTGTGTTATGCAGTGTAAGTGTTTTGCTGACTTAACTTAGCTACATCGTCCTATGCTACTCCCAGTCATACGATGCAGCGTTAGTGGCCGACTGTTTATTGACACTTCAAAGAGCAGTTTAAAATTGTTGTGTTACACAAGCGGCAACAGGTAGCTTCTCAGGTTAACCAGATAAGGGTTTACTCAGTAACGGATGAAGATGAGGTGACAGTATGGCAAAAATCAAGAACAGTCTGGAGCGAGGCTAACAATACAGTGTTACATGGATGTGTACAATAGCGTCGGACCTAAAAATTGTAAACATATTTGCTCGGTCAGCAAGCAGGTTTCACCAAATTATCCCTGCTTCCTGCTCTATTGGGACAGCCGGGCGGCCAAGGATCACTGGACCAAAAAGAGAAGACCACGGAGGGAAACCTTGACGCCAGGTGACAGGAACACGTACGGTGAACACTTGTCACAGGATGAAGAAAATAACATCATTTACCTCTACTATACTCACATAAATATGCGTTTTATGATGAAATCAACAAATTTTTTGATGAATAAGGCCCTGGACATGATAGGTGAATGATTCCGCTATATCAGTAGCTCAAACGTTTCCTGGTCTGTGAGTGACGAGAAGAAAAAAGCTGAAATATTTGATATGGCCCACAATTACGGACACTCCTCTGTGATGTTCTGCCTTTGCTACAATCAATGACTTGTTGTATAGTGAGGAAGAGCGTTGACGAATGCTGTTCATGATGTAGCAAATGGAATTTACTGGGAACAGGTAAAGCCGTAAAGCAACCACTTAACATTGTACATGGAACTGCTAGACATTTTTCATTCTCATGGATGTATAATGAGTATAAAGTTGCACTACGTACATTCTCACCTAAGAAAAATTTACGCGATACCTAGGCGAGTTATGTGATGAGACAGTGTGAACGCTTTCACATCAATGGAATCTCTAGTTCATGAAGGACGTTTACCAGGGCAAGTGCGTATAAATCAATATGATGGCCGACTTATTTTGTGGAGCTTGTATATAGGGATTATTCCAGACGCTTAATGCCAACAGTAGATTCGTATCTACTGTAAGAGTAAATTACTACCTCGATAGGTATGTTACATTTACTATAAACTCCAATTCTACTTCTATTTCAATACATTCCATTGTTGATACCTCATTCTACGTCCTTTAGTTCTATAGGAGTGTAATGATATACACAATCATATTCCAAAAATAAAATGTGTATCATGAACAGTACATACAGAAGACAAATTGGATTTCATCAGTGTCATTGCGATTTATTTGTTTTCTTGCTCCTGGTTACATACAAATCAAAATATATATATATAGCTAAAATATATATACATAGTAACTGGATCGACTATATTCGTCGGAATCTATGATAACATTATATTATATAGAAAATGTGTAAAAAAATAAAATAAATATAAAAAGATAGTTATAATTGTATTTATATAATTAATTTAATAATTATTATAATATAATGTATTATTTTACGTATATATAGATAGCTACTTATTAATATATATATAACATATATTATTTTATATAGTATTTAGTTAATTGAAATGATATTATATTTATTTTTTTGTTTTTTGTATTATTTATTGTAGAATTCGCTAGAGTTATATATCAACATAAATGTAAGATGTATTTTTATGGTTGATATTCAAATATATATATATATTCATGTAATAGATGGAGGTTGGGTTACCTCGATATATTGGTCTCTACACGCATTTGTATAATCCACCTCGGCATGATGGCCGCTCGGATATATTTTGAACTTGGTCTTATCTTATTTTGTGCATGGCGTTAGAGATGTTATCCCTGTGATGAGTTTCTCAGAGAAACCACCATTCGTTTTGCTGAGAGGTTTAATCTAGTTTGTAACAGGTGTGGTTCGTGCCGGTCTAATGGATGTCTTTTGACCTATATGTGAATGAATGCAAAAAGTTTATCACTTTAATATGTAGGTACATTTTACATCATATTCTCCATATTGGTAATTTCTTATACTCAAATTTCATAAGAGAGTGATTTGTTATAGGTAGGATACTTTAAAGGTACAATTTGGCCTTTTATTTATGTTTTTTTGGCTCAATAATTATTTCACCATGAAAATGTGAATCTCCGAAAATATTGTGTAAAATAATTATCGAAGAAAGTTTCCATTTTCGTGCGCGTGTATTATTAAAAGAATGGAAAATAAATTAATCAGAAACTTAAGGGTAATATTGACATATTGAATGTATAGTTTATTCTTCAAAGTTGAAAGTTGGTCAATAATTTTTAAATAAATAAATTTACTAGTAATTACCAAAAATCAATTTTCGGAAAATCGGTAACTTGAACCTTAAATATCTCTGATGGGTAAGTGCTAAAAATCTGAAAATCTTCACACATTATACTACTACCCTATATAGATGTTCCTTCACCTGCAATTTTGACTTTGGTATTTGCTTGGTTTAAGAAATACAGCCTCAAAAATATGCAAATAGAAAAAAATTTTGGTAATAATTAATTTTGGCAACATACTTATCAATAAAAAATTTCAGACGTCAGATTTTTTTAGAATTTATCCATATTTCTATATTTTTTCGTATTAATGTTTTATAGTATTATGTTCTTTTTGATACTTGATAGTTTTTCGCGTGATATGGTGATGGGTTTTCTTATAGTTAGAATTATTAGGTTCAAGCACAATACATAAGATCAAATGAAATAGTGATTGTAGGCTTGAAGGAGAACTGATAATCATTGAGTTGAAGAAATTTAATTATTTAAATTAGTCATCAGTATATGTAAAAGAAATTTTATGGTCAATATAGTGTAAATTTCGAATGTGAATTTAAAAACTTGAATAAAAAGTATCTACAAAATATTGATTATATATACATGTAATATGTATATCACATAGTATTATATATATATATATATATTTATTTATATTATAATATATTATTATATATATTATATATATATATATATATATATATATATATTATATTATATAATTATGATTATAATATATATTATATATACCTATTATATTATGCCTATAGGGAGTGGTACATAGTAAAAAATTTATAAAGGATATATGTAAGTGTCTATACAAAGATTTAAATCTGGTTCCACAGATATAGAAATCTTATGTTTACAAAAGCAAGTAACACTGTATGCGAAATAACTCCTCGGTTTCCATTCCTTTTTATTTTGTAATTATCAAGGTCACTGTAAGGTGATCTGTCACAACTGAGGCGTGCCTAATGGGAGAGAGTCAAAGTATGAAAAAAGATCGCGAGTTAGCTAACATCTTGACACTCTTCTCGGTGTCCAAAAATTAGATAACTTTAATGGTAATCATATTTAAAGGTATTTATTATATATATATATATATATATATATATTATATTATATAATTTATATATATTATAACACCTATCATTATCATCATTATTATTTATATAATATATATAAATATATTAAATATATATAAATTTTTCAAGTTATTTAGTTAATTTTGTCATTTACAGTAATATAATGGTACATTCTTATGTATATTTAACCTTAAAATTAATTTTTATTTAACATTGTTTTTCATTTCTCTTGAATGCCACTAACTATTCTATTATTGTCATGACTGTACTCTGTCTTTGTGAAACTATAATGCTAAACTTATTTATTTCTGATATGGGTGTATCATATATATATTACTCAACTAACTTTTAAAAAAATTTTTTATATTTTGCTATTTAATTATTGAAGGTGACTGTATTTCTCTGTATTTCTTAAAACAAGCTAATACCAAAGTCAATATTGCAGGTGCAAGAACATTCTCTCTAGCTCAGTTGTGGTTGAAGTTATGATAGAAGATATAATGTTAGTTCTTTCATAACTGTGCATCTTGTTTTGTGAGAATAATTCTCAAGATTTTATTTAACCAAATAGGTAGATAGATCTACCATCAGAGATATCTATAATTGTCAAAGATGCTTACTCTCGCACTATCCTTTACCTGAAAAATGATTTTGGACCCTGTAAAATTTTATTAAATTATTCGATCCTGAAACTTCTCTAAATTGCTGATTGATTCTTTATGTTGTTTCTTTTTTAATAGTTATTGCTTCTATATTGCATGTGCAATGCCGAAAAGATCATCGAGTTCGATACAATTTCCTCTACCTTTGCTAGCGTGTTGTATAAATTTTATTATAATTATATGATCTGGCTATGTTTCTAAGTTATAATCTAATGTACAACCGTGTAATATATATGATGATATTAATTCTTACGTATTTTGGTGATCTACTCAATGGTTTACGTGTATTACATGGTATGATGGTGTGAAATGTAATTTTAATATTTTGTTTTGCCAATATAACATAGTTAATATATCTATAGATAGGCAATGTATCCTTAAAAGAATATCTCCTCAAACAAATTCTGACTTTTCTCAATTCTATAGATACTTTTGTGTATTATTAAAGAATAGTATTAATCTCAATCTTAGTGTGGATTGTGACTCTGAGATTTATTTTGATTTTGCTGGTTATCTTCTTCTTAGAAGTTAAATTATATCTATTGAACTCCATCTGGTTAGTCTTGAACATTTTTTTATGTGTAAAATTTTCGACTCTTGTTACAACCATGAGTAAATCTCCATAAGAAGAGCGTAATGTATGTTTCTGAAATCTCTCCAGTAGATTACAACATTTAACTCCATGCAAATATATATGAGATTTTCTTAGATATTTATCAATGATTAGACGGCCAATTTTCTCCATATATAGTATCTCGTGTGTGTGCTTCAATTAAAATTGGATAATAGGACCCATATATATATAATTAATTAGTTGTTTGGTAAATGGTTATTTTGTCTGTCATTCATGTTATGAGCTATCTAAGCCATAGTATATGTATATGAAGTGAGGGTATTTTTATATTTTGAGTGTTTATCGATTATTAAGTATATAATATATTAACTATTATTAATTATATATATTCATATATAATATATATATATATACTATAATCATAGTATATATCTATATATATATATAGCATTCATAATAATATATATATAATAGAGTAATAGTCCCCTTATATAAGGGATAAGGGAGATAAGGGGAACTGTAAATTATAGGAAGTTAAGTTTATTGAGTGGTTTGTAGCGAAAGGTATATGGCTGGTATTTGGTCGAAAGAGTACGTCGAGTGACTGAAGATCTGATGTGTGAAGAACAGAGGTGCGTTTAGTGAAGATGTGTAGAGGATGTGTGGATTCAAATCTTTACATTTTGAACAAATGATTGAGAAAATGAGGGAGAAGAAGATGTAAATTGTATTTAGTTTTATGGATTTTCACAACAAGCTGACTGATAGAAGCTTAAAGTATGAGATAAGTGTTTAATATGGCAGGTGTTTGTGATATATGTGTTGCGTCGAGTATAGGCTTCTGAATGAGAGTTCAATAGTATGCTGTGAACTCGATAGGTGAAGACTCGTGTAATGTAGTAAATAAATGGTTGTCTAATGGATATGATTTGGTTTTAGGTGATTAACAGCGGCAAGAAAGACTATGGGTTGTGTTATGTCTTCCTTGGCTTATGTCAATTGTAATGGTATGGGTTATGTAAAGAATTCGAGGTTGGTATAGATGGCAGGCAAATTGGTGTAATAGAAATGGTGGGAATATTATGGCAGGATGAGATGGCAGGTGCCCTACCTATTATATGCGGATTAGATTGGTGGATTCTGTGTGGTGAGAAGACAGATGTAGTGAGAGGATATGGTAGAACAGTGGATAAAGATAAATAGGTAATAAACGGGTATTCTATGGGAACTGTAGTGAAAGGAAGGAGGTAAGCGTTATGTGCAGTGAGTACACTTCCTCAGATGTGAAGTTATTTATTTAGATGGTGTGATATAAGCAGCTGGATAATCAAGTGTCTGAGTTTAAATATTAACTATATATGGAGAGATATGGAATCGGACGATGCAGAGTGTAGTAGGAAGTTGAGAATGGCAGGAAGGTGGCTGGTGCAAATATATCGTTGGTGAATGTAATGGACTAAGCTGGAGTGTGCGGAGGGTAATATTACATAAGAGTGGTAGTTGTTTGTTACCTGTGTATTGAATAGTAGTTGAGCATCTGGTCTTGGAATAAGAAAGTATAGATCTAAAGTTCAATTAGTTCAGATGGAACGAATCTATAGGGTGTGCTAGGTGTGAGTAAGCAATTGATAAATCAGGAATTAGAACGTATTAGGAGATAGCGATTGTAGATGTGAAGAAAGGGTAATATGAGAGTTAAGATGAAAAGTATGTTGAGAGTGGTTGGTCTATATTGGATTAATGATATGAATCGATAGATTCGGTTGGTTAATGTCGGATTAATAGTGGCGTAGTGTGTTGGAACCGATCGGCTGTGGAAGACCGAGAAAAAGTGGATGTAAAGTCAGTAAATCGAAGTTTATAAGGAGAGAAATCTGGTAGTTTACTGTAGAGCGAGAAGAAATGTGTAACAGAGAGTGAATGTGGCGTAGAGTGATGTGAGAGCGGTATGGTTGCTTGCCCACCTGGGCCAATGGGATGATACCTAACTTACTCTGACGATTACTACCATAGTGAGGTCCATTTCGTAATGTCCCATGAAGCTATTTAGAGTGGATTTATTCTAAGACGTTCGCGATTTGATTCTCATTCATAATTATGGTTTCTGAGGGGGCAGCGTTAAGGGCTGGCTTTCTTTTCGACTTGTGTCATGTTCTCTGCGTGCGCTTTTCTTTCCGATGACTCGTTAGAGCATACTTACTTCTCCATTTCTTGGGTCAAAATTAGAAGTGTCAGATAAAGAAGAAGACTCTAATATATTATATATATATATATATATATATTATATGATTGTTAGTATATATATATATATATATATATATAATAATATATATAATTTATAATAATTATTAATATATATATTTATTATAATATTATATTATAATATTAATATAATAATATATATATTATTATATTATTAAATTATATTAATATAGTTATAATATATATATATCTCTATAAATATAATTGTTTAGATTAGTACCCATCTTAAGAAATATAGGTGATATATAAATAATTACTCATAATTATATAATTATTTACGTTTATTTATTATAGCACTTACCGTAATTATTCCTTCCCAATAAAAAAATAAGGAGTAAAAGAATTTAAAACCCTTGGCAAACACATAAAATTACAAGTGGACAGACGTTTATAAACTTTTTACTAACTCGTGCTCTTCCTCTCTCTTCTCTCTCCTCTCCTCTCTCTCTCTCTTGTATATGCAAAAAACCTAAAATTACATTTTTGGAATCAGCACATCAAAATAACAATTTGCGAAACCCCTCCGTCCTAAGTAAAATTTCAATTGTTTACCAGTGTTTAAATATATATCAAATAAGTAATAAATAACAAAAAGTTAAATTAACTTATTCTTACCTAATAAAAACTTTTCAATATTAAAAATAATTAAATGAATAAATGTTTAAAAGTTTCATAGTTAAAGATATTAAACTATAACTTCGTTTGAATGAGCATAAGGTAATAATGACAGAACAATTAGCAGTTCTCCCATTTTTTTGGGTGATATACCTATTTTACTTGTGGCTTCATAGAATATTTCATACCTGTTCTAAATATGCTTTCACTTCGACTGTATGACAGTGATGGAAGTCATAGAAGGTATTTATTGCTTAGTTTTTTCAAATTCATTAAATAAGTAATTCCATAGTGGTTTTTTCCACCAGTTGAAGGGAATATCAAATATCATTGTCTTCACTGGTCAAAGTAGGCAAACTTATATATTTGTTTATTTCTTTGATGTAATTCCGTATGTAGCCTTTTTACTTTTATGTATGTACAATATATCACATCGTCAGAAGTAATAAGGGACTTTCTTTTTTCACTCCTACTTTCTTTTCTGTATGACTCCGATTTTATGCTCCACATTATTTCTACCTTCAGCTTCACTTTCCCCACTAAAAATGGAAACCTTCAGCTTCACTTTCCCCACTAAGTGAATCATCGTCAGCAGAAGAGTCAAGAGCTAAATTATCATGCATTTTTTTCCATGCCTCAACGACCATTATTAATCTTGATCATGTTGAAAATAGTTAGCTTATGAATCGCAGATCTAAGGAAAGCAGCTACACATTCAAGAATTTATCATCATAGAAAACTTTAGTAAGTCTTATTTTTCTACTGTAATTTCTTATCTCTTCAACGAGTGTAATTATTCCACTGAAGCTTTTGCTTTTAATTGCCTTATATTTAAAATAGTAGATTTATTGCTTAAAATGGAAGGGATCACTTGGTCGACTGTTACTTTCTTGTTTTAGTGATTGTGTCAAATGGCTCAAGTTAAATGGAATAATTTTGCCACTGAAGAATATACTAAAATGATCAACATTTCTATTGCATTTCAGCAGGTTATATTATTGTAGATAGTGGAACTTTTTGTGCAAACATCTTTTAAGCATATCATAAGTTCTGTTCCAGCGTGTAGAATAGTCTTGAATTAATTTCTTGCTGTTTTGATCATTCTAACTAGGCATCTGTAAATGTTTTAAGCTTTGCAAGCTGTCTTTGTTAGAATGTGGTGAAAATGAGAGGAATTATGCTTCTGCAAGTTAAAATTAAATATATCTTTATAGCAGACTTTCTGGAACGATATATAATGTACTCGTGTAATGCATTAGTATAATAATGCAACATGTGAAATTAAAACATAAATTGATTTAGCAAGGCCACTTCTTCCCTCTTTATAGCACTTCCATGTTTGTCCATTATCCCTTGTATCACTAAATGAAATTCTATTTTTTATAAATAATTGAAAAATAAAGGCCCTATAGGATCTGACAAATGACAAAGATTTTGCCATATTGGCTACAATATTTTGGGGTATATATATATTATATATATATATATATATATATATATTATATTATTATTATATATATATTATTATTAATAAGTATATATTAATATAATTAATATATTATATATATATATTATAATAATAATATATATTTATATATATATATATATATAATATATATTATATATATATATATACTATACCCCCCTATTACACTATATTATTATATTATATAATTATATATTATATATATTTTATATATAATTATATTAATATTAGTATTATATATATATATTTTGAAAATAAATTCTACAATTTCAATTTTAAATTAAAATAAACTTCCCTTATGTTGACGTATTTATTGTTTATAAAGCTCAATCAATATTCGGTACCCGAATAGTATTCGGCTAAAAAGCGAATACCGAATATTCGGTATTTTGGCGGAATAGGCCGATATTCCGCACATCCCTAATATATATATATATACACTATATATATATATAATATATATATATATATATATATATAATATATATAATATATATATATATATATATATATATATATATATATATATATTATAATCAAGGTGAATATGTGTAGTAGATTATTATATCTATTAAAAATTTTCTATTTTGAATATTTCCCCCAACGAGGAAGAACCTACTAGGGAAGTAACTATCCGGTTATCCGGCCGGATACCGGATAGTCAAAAATTTGGCCGGATAGGCCGGATACCGGATATAGTTGTCGGATATTCTGGCCCCATCCCTTAAAAATATACTATATATATATATTATATATAATATTATATATATATATATATATATTATATATTTATTATATATATAATATATATATATATATATATATAATATTATATATATATATAATATATTATATGGTTCTCCTACTGACAAATCTTTCTGGCCTGTTGTCAAAAACATCCCTAACAACTTCTGTAAATCTGCCTTTCATCCTCTTATTCGATCTGATGGGTTTGTTGCTAATTCTCCAACTGAAAAGGCCAATCTCTTCGGCCTACTATTTTCCTCTAACTCAACCCTGGACGATTCTGGCATTCCTCTCTCCTCTTTCGTGCCCTCCTCATTGCCTTTGCTTACATTTGATCAGGTGCATTGGGCTCCTGAAATCTATGAAATCTATGAACGCTAGGAAGGAGGGTGGCCCGGAGAGCTTTCCTCCCCGAGTTTTGAAAGTGTGCTTCCGTGCCGACCCTACCCCTCGTTCAACTATATTCTGTATGTCTCAATACTACACTTTCCCTCAGTGTTGTAAGCACGCACATGTCCAACCTATTCCGAAAAAAGGATGCCGCTCTGATCTTTTTAACTATCGCCCTTTAGCTCTCACATGTATTCTATCTAAGATCTTTGAAACCCTTCTCAACTCTCATTTCTTAGATCTGGAATCTCATTCACTTCTATCCGACCGCCAGTACGGCTTTCGGCGCTCGAGGACTACTGGCGATATACTTTCCTATCTTACTGATTTATGGCTTTCCGCCCTTAGGAGCTACGGGGAGACTTGCGTGGCGGCACTTGAAAAAATTCAAAGGATTTGACAGGGTATGGCACGAGTCACTACTTTCCAAATTCCCCCTCCATTGGGTTTCCTCCTTCTCTTTGACTTACTTATGTCTAGTTTTCTTTCCATAACATCTCAGTGCTTCTTTATTACGTTATCTTTCTTGTCATATACCTTCCATTACTTAAATCTGTAAACAGTTGTGTTCCTCAGGGTTCTGTTATCTTACTTACCTACTACTTTATTCCTACCTTCAGTAATGATCTTCTCACCTACACATCTAACTCTATAAACCCATTTGCCGATGACTCGGCCCTTCACTCTTCAACTTATTTCAATTCTACTCCCCATTTTACTTATAGAATTGCCTCTCGTCTTAATCTCTCTCAGATATATCTTATTCTTCTCTGACTTGACCTGTATTCGTGATATAATCGGATTGGGGCTCGTCTCGTTCCTTGTGAAATTAAATTCTTTTAAATAATAATACACAATTTTCAAAACTAAAATCTCTCTCTCTTTCTAACACTCAGTGTTCTTTAACTTTACGTATCTACTCTCTCTCGTGTTTCTGTGTTTGGTATCTTTTCTCGTCTCTCTCTTTAGATTGACTAATTATATATCATTTCTGTTGATGTGCTTCCTTAACAATAAACTCTTTATAATAAAATGGATAGTCTTTTGGAGACACATACATCACATACTGGTTGTAGGGTACTTGGCCGTTTCTAATAAAGTTACTGGACGAGCTTCTATGTTGTAGACTTACTGTTATCTTTTATTCGTGCTTTCTTAACTCGAGCTTTTTATTCCAGTTACAGGCCTCATCCGCCCTCCATTTGAGTATACTGTTCTCAGTAATCTGGGGGCTCTGGTTTTTCCTCTGTCTTTTTTGTTTTATATGGTTGTAGTCAAATAGGTTCGGCGAAAGCTTATATTCTTGTTCTGTATCTTTTCCACTTCACTTGACTCTCCTCCTCTCTATTTCTCATTTGCTGTGCGCGATGTTGGTTCAGCTAATTATATGGCTCTTCTCATTAAATGTACTAGCGAGGCATGTGATAGCTTCTGGGAGTGTACTACTCAGTATACCGCGTATACTCCACCTTTGATTGACCTCGTCGTAGAGTAAGGGTAGCTGTATCTGCGCATGGAGTCGTGTGAGTGTTTGTATATTAGGTAAACTCCAGTGCTAGTTCGCTGCGTGCTTCTTCTTTCCTGCCATCTCTGTTCTGAGGAATTCTCTCTTCCATCTTGTTTCCTGCTGAATTTAATCTCCTCACTTTTAACGCCTGCGTCTGTGCTCATCTGCGTAATTACGTAAGTTGGTGAACTTTTGAAGCGTACAACCGCCCCTCTCCTCGAACTAGGGCTCTGCCCTGTGTCTGATCTCCGGTCAGCCGTCCGACAAACTCGTACAAATATATATATATATATATATATATAATATATATATACTATATATATCAATTATATATACATATATTTACTATTATACTATATATATATATATTATAAAGATATATATTATATATATATATATATTATATATATAATATTTATATATATAATATATTTATATTTTATATATATATATTTATATATTTAATACTATATATATATTTATATATATCTTATACTATATCATTATATATATATATTAATTATATCATATATATATACTCATTATCATATAATCTACTTATTTATTATGATATATATATTTTTATATATATATATATATTTTATTTTTTTATATATTATATATAGGCTCTGAAGTGGTGTGTATAGGAATATTTTGGGCTTATCAGATCGTGGTGCTGTGTTGTATAAAAAAAAAATTTTTTTTTCAAACATTCTGTGACGATAATAACGCTAGTTTTGTGACTACTGGTTATAAATTTTTTCTAACAATTTCTTTACCATTAAACAAATCATTAGATTCTATGCGTAAGCATATAAAATTATATTTTATCATGATCTGATACTCTCTATCTAACTCTTCAAATGATGCATAGAAAGGTGGTGTAATTATTATTCAAAATTGAAATATAAAAGGGCATAGATTTAATAATAATCCTTAATACAAATCTACAATACTTTCATCGCGCTCAGTGCAAACTAATTATATTTATATATAGTGTTTTGTATTTTTCAAAATATATTGTTTATTTTTATTTTTATATAATTATATCTGTTTGATTTATACTATTCATGCACTACTTCTCTATATATCTCAATCTAAATCTCTCTCTCACTATCTTTCTCTCTCTCTCCTCTCCCTCTCTCTTACTCTATCTCTCTACCTATTCTCATCCTTTATCTCTCCCTATCTCATTCAATTAACGGTAAATTATATTTATATCTTAAATAATCTTATATATATGATTATTATCTATTTGTAACTTCCTCTTAGTATGTGTATTTTCTATATGTTAATTTCATTGACCTTTCCCATCTCCCTCTCTCTCTACTATCATGATCGCTTAACTCAACTTAAGTACCCTTGTTCCTACCTTCGATCTGCATTCTGTGACGTCGTGTGCGTTGTGCTCCAGATATTAAATGTGTTCAATAGGTCATCTTCGTTAGCTTTATATACTGCGTGTGAGTTGATATCTCCGTTGGTTGCGTTCGGTCGTTCCTTGCTCGTTACTCTTCTCTCAATTTGTCTTCTCCTACATATTGTATCGTCGTGGTTATGATAAAGAATTTATATTGGTATGTTTTGTTGCTACGTCGATATATATGTTGTGTCCGAATGATGTAGTATATGGAGGCTTTTTTTGTCAGGCCGTGCTCTTTTTTTCTCCTACCTAATTATATGCGGGATGATTTGGTTCTTTTGTGGCGAATCTGAAGAAGAGTTGATGAGGATTGGTTAGTGACTGAGGATTATTGAGCGTAAGGGTTGTGTTTATGAAGGAGTGCGGTTTCGTATTATTAAGTGAAACGTGTTTGATTGCATGTTCAATTAGGTTAGTTGTTATGAGTGATGGGACCAGTCTCTTGCAGTGTTGATTAATGTTTAAAGCGTTTCTAGATGGTGAGCTTAAGCTGGAATCTAAGTTGTTACTTGAAGTTAAATAATTTCATGCGTACATGTTTGTGGATGAGAAGTGGAACGGATTGAGATTAAGCAGAGTGGTGTAGGAAAGTTGCCTACTTCGAATGGCTTAGAGTAAAGTGATGGCCTGGTGCCAATCTAAATCTGTGTAAGTATGAATGTAAAAAGTGACAATAATTCTGGAGTGCGCTTTAGAGGTCTTACATGAGTGTATATGTTGTTTACCCTGTTGTATTGTATAGTAGTGAGACTATGGTGATCTGGTAATCAAGGAAGGTATATATCTAAAGTATTCAATGTGTTCAGATGGACAATCTAGGGGCGTGCTAGGTGTGTGAGAAGAATTGATTAAAATTGCGAATGAACGTATTAGAGAGTTGTGAGTGTGAAGAAAGGGGTAAAACGAGAGTATAATATATAATAATAGTAGTTGAGATGGTTTAGGTTCATATGTAATAAGGATGAATTGATTAGTATCGTGGTTGTTTAGCGATGCTATTAGTAGGCGTGTGTGTGGGAATCGACCGCTGTGAGATCCAAGAATAAAGTGGATTGAGTCAGTACACGAATGTCTGAAGGAGAGAAATTGTGTGAGTTTGGCAGATGAGAGAGAATAATAAGTGCATAATAAGAGTGAATGGTAGGGTTTTGTGAGGTGTAATGGTTTGTCCCCACTGTGGCTGAAGGGTATTGAACCCTATAAATACTTGACGGTGATATGCCATAGTGAGGTCCTCGTTAGCGTCCGTGTGAAGCTCTTTGGGTGTAGTTTTAACTGTGACGTGGACCTTCCATGTATTATCACTCAATAATGGTAGAATTGGGTCGGTATAGCTGGGGCGCTCTTTGCGACATATAGTAGTAGTAGTTTGCTACTCGATCTTCTGCTTTCTACCGATATGTGCATGATATAGCTTCACTTACCCATATGACGTTTTGGGAAGTAAGATAATTGCATTTAATAAGTAATAATAATAATAATTATGGTAGTATAAGTAATATTATATAATAATAATAATATTAATAAATTATATATATATAATTATATATATAGTATATATATAAATAGTTAATAATTATATTATAATTATATAATATATAATTTAAATATATATATATATATAAATATTATAATTTATATAATTAAATATTTATACTATTAATCTTCATCTTCATCTTCCTATATATATAATTCCCTAAGACTGGGAGATATATAATAGTAAGATTGAATATAATAATGTGAACAATGCATAGTGAAATAGAAAAGCAGATAGAGTAAGATATATGTCAAAAGTGTCATGAAATCATAAAGATCCCAGATCAATACTTTACCGGTCAATAATCTCCTCTCTTTTGTATCGCAGTATCCATTTTCGGTAATATAGACTAACATCGTCGCTCTCATCAGTGTAATCCACCCCAAGAGTTCATATTCTATCGGTATCTCAGCGGGCCGAAGTATCCTTGAACTCAACATAATGGTGTGTATACTTGATCAACTTGGTAGTGGGAGTCATATCTCTCCGCGTGCCGCGGTGTGCCACAACCAGTGAGACCTACTTTTACAACACACCCGCTCATGTAACCTCCTCCTTATTCTTTAATCCTTTGCTAATAACTCGCTCATGCACGCCCTTCTCAGCAATTAGAATACCACTACGCAAAAAGAGAAAGTGTTTAAGTCTGCCTTCTATTATTTTCGTTCGTGTCTATTCAAGTTTGTCTCTGATTATTTTCGCTTGTGTCTGCTCAAGTCTGTCTCTGATTATTTTCGTATATCCAGTCTTCTGTTAATATCATTTATTCCTTTTTCTCTACTTTAATGTACAAACCATTCATCATAACAATACTTTCATGTTAATATCTCATACAGTTTCGTTCCTTATTATTTTTACGTCTCTTTGTTCAACTGCCTACACGACTCTTATCGTCATTCGTGTCTGTTCAAGTCTGCCTCTGATTTTTCACTCGTGCCGTTCTACTTACCTAGCACCGCCCCCTAAGTATCTGTCCCAGTCTGATACTCTACTTTGATATCTTAATCAAATTTAGTTCTATACTTCTTATTCCAGACCATAGTCTCCCTAACTATACAATAACGATCTCTAAGAATAAGCTCACGTGGCGTTTTAGAGGGAAGTTTTTCTGTCCTAAGTCGTTCCTTATAGCTTAGTACCTTATGGCATGAGTATATTCAGCATATCAGATTTAATTTGCTCGACCAGCCACCTCGTTTCCTGCCTTTCTCACATTACGTTTTCCTATCTCACTTGCGTGCATCTATCGATCCTCCTGCTTATGCTCCAAAGCGGTGTTACCATAAATATAATTTTGAATCGGGACTCACATTAAATTGTTCAGATCTGGACTCACGATGCGTACACATAACATTCCACACTCTGCGGCATATCTCTCATCGACAACTCGATAACCTTACTGCTTATTTCGTTAGCTTTTTGCAATACCCCCTTTAGCACGAACTCGACCTGCTTCAAACTGTCTCTACGAATCTATCTCTAATATCTACTCTTCAGATATACAGCACACCTCTTATGTTAGACTAGATTCATACTCGAATTCTCAAATATATGATAGGTAGGGTACCCTCCCCTACTCTCAATCTCTTCATTACTTCTCTATCTTTCTAACATATCCAATTGCCTCTCTACTAAACTCAATCTGCTAATTCTCTCTTTCATTATTCGCAATTCTTTCTTCATTGATAAATATCAGCATTTGATAACCAAGGAGACATAACACAACTGTCACACTAAATGAATCTCATCTTCTCTGTCTTATTTAATACTTTAGGATTAAGCTAATAGTGAGGTTGTTGTGGTTTTTTTCAAGATCTACCTTAAGATCACACATATTTTATGGATTAATTACACAAATCGCTAATTCTCGTAGCCATAGCTCGTATTCTATATTACATATACTTTATGACCTTCCATTCAGAAGCTTATCAGAACGCATACACAATTAGAGCTTATTCACTATTACTAGAGCCTGCCTCGATATAGAGTGTTCTCCTTTATTAACTCTATTAAGTCAACGTTCTCTGTTGCAAATTCTCATAATAAAACCTAGAGAGTACAATTTATTCTTCTTCTGGCTTTCGATGTTCTCAATCTCGAGTTGATTTTCTCAATGTTAAGATATTGATTTCACTACTGCCTCGTGACTCAATCTCTCTCTCTAACTTGCAAGCACTTATTCTAAACATCTAATCTCACAATGTCTCTGTCAGGTTAACTATCTTCTCGAATCTCATTCTTTCGAGCGGATTAAATACCAGCTATAATTTATAATTTCTTTAACGCCATTTCTACTCACTACTCTGTAATAATATCTATTTTGTACCTATTGATTAATTTCTAAAGGTTATCCCCTTTTGTACTCCTTACCCTTATATAAGGGTACTATTTACTGCTCTATATAGCTCGAGTAGACGCCTCGTGGCGCAGGATATATAAGAATCAGCACTCGATTGCGCAGGAGTTGAGTCATATACCAGTGATCATTCAATATCGAGAATGGTACAGACTGGTTCAAATATCCTATATAAATCTAAGATCGATAGCAGTTGTTATATATTTTAATAATTACCTGGGGCAAGAATTAAAAATCTTGACTGACATATCACATGTATATAATGGTGGCGCTTGAGTGTTGGAGTTAGCCGGCTCTCCTTAAAGTATACGTATTCCTCGTGTATTCCCATGCATATAGGAGTGGTTATAAAGACTATTGAATAGGTAGTTATTAACATTATAATTTCTTAAAAATAAGATAAATTATTATTAGTTTTTTATTTATAAATTCCCGGTCCGAATCTGGAAAAGTGGTTTTCAGGGTATATATAGTAAAAATCTGGATCATTGAGTTCTATACCCGTATTTGTATATATACTTAGTTTCTAACACCCTTGGGTTCGAATCAGTTTTTCAGGTTTTTTATTTTTTAATATCATTTTGATTTATTTAAATAGAGTTTGGAAAGGTATAATTATATGACCTATAATTATTTAATAAATTAAATAAATATATATCTATATATATAATTATATTATATATATATTATTTTTATATATATATATATATATAATATTTAGGCCTTTATTATTTGTGCTTAGCCCTTATATTTTGAAAGTATTTGAAATTTTTACTAACTCACCATCCAATCTTAGTGATCCACTTTTGGGTGTATAAAACCTCCCACTAAAATTTCAGACCATTTCTGATAATGTTTTTAAAGATGAGTTCCATGACCACCATCAAAGATTAGTGCTCTCTAAAGTGGTGTCAGTGGTATTGAGTGAACTCTGTGAGGTGAGTGATGAGTATGCCCGGTCATGTATATAGCTATTTCCAATTATGTGCCTAAATGTTTTTATTCTAAATATAACGGTGACAGAATGTTTTCATTCAATTTTTACATCGTAGTTCACCTCGCTTACGTAATACACGTGCTAAATATATCAGGTAGCTCAATTAATTTGATTTATTGTTTCTCCAATACTAAATCACTTGAATTGATAATATATTTAGTTAGCGTGTTCTAATTTTACTATAAATCCAATCTTTTTTTCTCTTACAGTTGTATTACTATTGTATTTTGTTTAATTTTATAGCTGCTAATTTAAATATAGTTATAACTAGAGTACCATGATAATTGTTTATTGAAAAAGCTTAAACGCGACTAAATATATTTAATACTTTCTCTTAAGGAGTTTAAAAAGTCTAAGAAATTTTATTTATTATATCATGGTAGTAAGCTACCATCCAATCGTGATGCTTTGGATGTGCTTTAGATATTATATATATATTATATACTTAGTGTTTCTTAGGCCGTCATGTGAAGAAAAAAGAGACGATACGCAGAATAATACTGCAACTCTCATTAGGACTATCAGAGATTCTCATTATCCTTTTTTGGGTAGAAAGCACGAATTTCCAATGTATAACGGCCCGAACAAATCATGCTATAAAGAACTTGATAATATTCCTTTTTACAACTTTGGAATAAATATCTGAAACGTCTATAGAAATCGACGAAATCATCCAAGCGCAGTGAATAAAGAAAGTAAGAAACATTTTTGTGGATAATTTGATAAATGACCTCTTTGAACCATATATCTCATTCTAACGCTAGCTAAGTATGATAGTTTAACTTTCAATAGAAGACATAAGATATTTCTAACTCTTTAGCCCAACGAGGGTAAGGAATGGCGTGGAAAACTATAAGGATCTGTGGATAAGACCCTGTCTGCACAAAAAGAAGAGCGATATATGACTCTAAAGGAAATGAATGAAGACATGTCAGTAAGAAAGGAGTAGAGAGGAATTGCGAAGCATCAACTTACTAAAGGAAGTAATATTCTTAATGCATTCATTCTTAAGCTCAGCAGTGAAGAGGGAAACAGCGGAAACAGTAGTGAAGGCCACATATCTGATGAATTATCTGATGAAGGGGAAGAACCTCACCCAAAGCGTTCTAGAGCTAAACGTAATATAGTTAAACCTTCTCTTGCAGCTGCACTTGATTGTACTGGCGTATATCAGATAGAAAAGCCACAATTGTTCTGACTGTAAAACCGCTTTTAGCCTTGCGGGCATTAAATCCACATTAATTCTAGCGATCTAACAGATGCCAACTATAGGGCTCGTTTCAAGACAGAATGGCAATGAGCCGAATTGCAATCGACAAATAATATAAAATAGTTTCAGCAAAATGAACCACTTACAGTATTTAACACTGGGTATGGAAGCTTTTGCAAATCTGACATCGAAAGAACATGTTGGATCGTCACTTCTCAATTCTACGTATTCTTAGGCCCGAGTATTAATAATAAACTTCTTTTGGTGTTACCCAGCTAACTTATCTGGAAACTGGTGAATTGCTAAAGCCTACTATGCTATTATTTAATGATGCCCTACAAAGAATGGTTGGAGTATAAGTTTATCACTATAAGCTGGCTATGAGCAATGTTGCTCATTTTGACTCATAACTTGCTGCAAACCACAGGGAACGTCGAAGTGGTGCATGTGTTTTATTGGAACAGATTACTTGCAGGGGTTGCGTGTATCTTGGCTGTCCGTATCTATATAAATGGAATACTTGTTTTTATTAGCAGCTTTTCCAATATATCGTACCATGGAGAAAGCTCGGTAGGCCTCTTGAAAGTTTTGTACTTTAAATCATAATAGCTCGATTTTTCAATCCCCGTGGCGAATCCTTAATTTTCTACATTCTTAATTGAGCACAGGAATGTCAAGAAATGTTAGTGTCTGTGCAGTGATTCCAGATGATGTTCCGACCATACAAACACTGGGAAGTTGCAATATACCATAATCACATTAGTGCAGAACATTACAACCTCAGTAGATGAATTACCCTTGGAAGCTTCTGGAGCTTTCAATTTTTAGTATTCTTTAGAGATATGCTTCCAACCTGTACTGATGTGTGATTAGCTAAAATTCAGATGGTGCCCAGGATACCGTTAGTCATCATGCACGTTGGGATGGAGTAAACTCCTGTTATGCCTTTTAAAAATTTATTTTTTAGTTTCCCGGAAAAAACCAGTTATCTCAAACTCACAGCTTGTAGGAAGAGAAGTGGTCTCAAGGCAGCTATGCATTTTGGAATTGCTAGTATATATTAAGGGCATGGATTTTTACACAATCGCCACCCAGTTGCACAAGAAGCTCCTCCGACGTTGATTATTCACAGCTTTCTTTTTACAAAGCTCTCCCTGCTCAGTTACCATCTCTCTTTATGT
>JABUQX010075786.1:0-7500 GCA_015478945.1 Trachelipus rathkii
ATAATATTATAATTAAAGATTAATTATAAATTACTTCTGAAAATGAAAATAATTTTTTTTTACTTAACTCATACAGTTTTTGCGATTATTCCCCTAATTCCAAGAGGGAACTTTCTAAATTAGCTGCTTAACTTAGGATGCAAGCGAACATCAGGAATTTCGATCATCATACAAATCGGAATACGATCGAAGCCTACGAAATGAAATGAAAATAACACAAGGAAATAAAATACTATTAAAATAATATATAAATAAAATAATAATTTGGAAAAAAATAATAATAATAATACTAATAATTAAAATAATAATATTGATAATATCATAAGATTCTGAAACATTTTATAATACAGAAACAAGCCAACAGCTAGCTAATATCAAAACAATTAATAATAAATAATATATAATATTATAATGGAATAATATATAAATATGATGATGATAGATAGGAAAGTGATTGATTGAATGAATGTGATATGCTGTATACGATCAGAATGATGATGATGCAATGTACTAGATAAAGAATGAATGAATGATGATGATCGCCTGATGAGAATGTAAGTTGTATGATAGTAATTAGATATTGATATACGAAATGATTGGAATGAATGATTGAATTGAATGAATATGAACAGTATTTAGTTTAGTAAATAAGAATAGCAACTGTATGGTGAATGACTAGCCATTGAGATAGAATTGATTAGATATTATTGATTTTAGGAACGTCAAATTCTCTAGAAATGCAAAGCATTCTAGGAAGTAAGAGACAATAGTTTTCCACGATGATTGTAATCATACGTTTTACTGATATAGGTTGCACTCTATAGTGTTATTGCATTCGTGATATTCTCTGGTATTAGTAACAGGAAGAGACATAGAAAAAGTAAACGGTAATAAAGCAAATTGGATACCTAAATTCTATGGGATAACTAAGTATTATGTTACTAGCATGGATGACAGATGGAGGTGAAGCGCATTCTGCCGTAGGGTATATTGCTAATTATTTGCTCGCACCTACCAAATCGGTGAAAACTAAAATTACAACAAGAAAGCGTAGATTGAATACATGATTTGCATATTGATTGCACGGAAAAGGATCACATACTGATATACGGAAGATAGTAATCATGATGATGATGATGAATGAATGATACAAAAAATCTGGAGAAAATCTCCGATGGCAATTAAACATCAAGAAACACTCATAATTTAATTTTTTAATTATATATTAGTGACAAATTTCTAATTAGTGATATGTAAATAATATAATATATAATAATAATAATAATAAAATAATATATAAATAATATATATAATAAATAAACAATTGAATGATATACGCTAAATGACAATCATCCCACTGAAATTTATGATATGTTTGACAATCTGATATAAGACGAGCATATAAAATCAATTAATTAAGACTTATTCTATACATATAATATTCCGCCTAAAATTTATGTATATAGTTTGAAACCCTATGAGATGAGGAGCGATATTCTGAATTAAATTATTTTAATATTATTGTAATATAACTCAGTATATTTCACTCTAATTCTACATGTAAGTTAGAACCCGAATAACATTCCCCTGAGAGTCAAATTATAATATATTAATATTGCGGAGCAAACTAATCACATATTATGAGCTTTGTCCTATTATTTTTATTAAAAACCAATCTCAAATAATTAGTATCATATTCTCTTCCGGACTATACCATATGTAAAAAAAAATATAAAAATATATAATAATTAATATATATATTTTATATAAATATAGAAAAGTTATTTTTCATTTTACAATATTTTAAGGGGGATGTTACAATAACATTCCTGTGACAAGAATCGATTCTGTGACGATTCTTGAAAAATCCAATTTCATTGGACAATATATTGAAAAAATTAATATTATTATAATTATTGATTTATTATTGATTTTATTATTTTACTGTAAATTTCTATTTATTCTTAATAATGTACTAATTACAATTTTATATTTAATTTATTTAATATTATAATTAAAAAATGATTCTCATTTTTTATGATATCACGACGATACATATTAAATATTCACTGACCTAATAATAATATATCCTATTATTTAAATTTAGAATAATTATATCTAATTTTCACATATATTGATAAGAAATATTTTCTCTATATAAAATATTTAATCTATAATTTTAAAATATTTAACTTTAATTTCTTATGATTTCTTTTTATCTTATTCGTTTAACCTTTGTTTATTTTTATTATATATTATTGTAATAATTATATTATATATAATAATTATATATTATATATACCGAATCTTCAGGTTTTGAATTATTCACTAATTATATATACCTTTTTAATTAAAATTATTCCCTAATTGTTACCTCAATATGTTTTAATTTTTTCACCAAATCTTCCACCTTTATTGTTTTGCTTAATTATATTTTTATTGTATAAGCGATTATTTTTAAATGTTTAGCTTATGTAAAATAAATAAACTCTAAAAATCATGTATATACATCACGTTGTTAAATATATATATAAAAGAAGTGTTTGTAAATATTATACTTTTAAGCTTTCTCTCACCTCGAGATAGGAGAGAGCTAAGAGAGAATAAAATAAGATAGATAAATTATAAATTTATACCTCAAATACGAAAGATTTTGGCGAATTCCACCTAACTAAAATTATAACAAAAAAAGTTCGTGTACACATAAAAGAGCTTCATGCACGAAAATAAAGATAGTCAAGGAATTTGAGAGTTTTAGAATTGCATTATTTGTAAATCTAGCGGAATTGGGCTTTAGTAGGTGTCCGTGCGATCAGCTGGTGATGGGCATAGTGATACCTCGGATGAGATGCCAGTCGGTAAAAAAACGCTGGTGGTCCGTAGGGTCCGACGATGTGTGTTAACTCTCGCATAGTCTCTTGAGTTATGTACCTCGATTGGTTATCCGTATTGACGTTATTAAAAATTGTGTAATAAACGTCACTGTATTATTATTACACATGTCGTGGTCAGGCTTTTTTTCGAAGTGTGCATGTATATTCATCAAGTGTATCAATAAACCATCAAACTCCAAGAAGTATGAGCGAAATTTGAGTACTAAATAGAACATTTCATAAGATTACACTTTTTATAAAATCGCACACCTAATTGAAATAATCGAATTCAAAAACTCGATAGCCTTTCTCTCTCTTACTATAACCTTCATTGTACAATAGGAGAGAAGGGGGGCTGGATAGCCATTAGTGGGGTCCTATCAGTTTGTCCAGAAGGCTTGAATGTGCACATATCTGCTACACAAATTTCCTTATATACTACAATATTCATGTTTAACGTTATCGCGGAAGGAATATCTCATATCTTTTTCTAATGGTTCTCGCCTCTGCTCGTCTTGAATTCTTTTCTACATATACATCAAAAAAGAATCAACGCCGCCTCTCTGTCCTCCCTGACTTTAAACATCGGTAAGAGCTCTTCCAAAAAACCCGGCGCTTGAACCTCTTCAAAATGTACTGGTGACAGCTCATTAGATGGAACAGAGCTTGCTCATATAAAATATTTAATACTCTAGCTTTGGACTGCATTATAAATGTCTCTTGTAAAAATCTGATTCGTCTACCTCCTCCTGGGATCACAAATAAGGTCGCCAAGTAGTCTACTTGTTTTGTATTTCGTTTTTGCCACGCTACCATTTAATTTGATATAGAAAGCATCCTTCTACTCTTCTTTGTTGGGCTACGCCCTGATACTAATCACTCTTTAATAGTCCACGAGAGAGAACGCCGAGGGGTTGAGCGGAATTGCACGTAATTGAATTGGGAAATTAAATATGTTTTATCTCGTGAACAATTTAGTTTGAGATGATATTTAAACGTTCTTCTCATATACAATGTATTTGAAGCTGAGTACAATCGTGTCACTAGATGGGACTACTATGCACATATATATAACTATATCTACTTAATCTTACTTAACTTAAACTATGAGAATTATTGATTTCTAGTGTGGTTGAAACTCGACAATAATTTAGGATTTATTGTAAACTAATCATTAGAAGTTTTACAAAGGAAAAACTATTTTCTGGCAACATATCAGCATGTCTCATAAACTTTCCGTTCGATATTTCTTATCCTCTCTATCTATTACGTGATTACTATTATAAGTGCAAGCTGAATAAATACTTATCTCTCTAGTATTAATAGTGATTCATAAGATGTCTACCTCATTTTTGATTAACAACCCTTTATTGACACCTGAATCATGAATTCGATAGTTTTCCTCGTTAGTGCTAGATTAATTTTGATTAATTTCACAATTTTAACTAGGACGAATCTTGTGTTTGATTTTGTAGCAATTATTCATTAGCTATTATATTTCAGAGTGAGTGTAGTGCCAAAAAAAATAGGAGTATTTGACCATACACCATTTAGAGGATTACTGCCACTTCTCTCAGTGTTCGATTTAGAGTCAATTAAAAAGATTTAATATACATATGTAGAAAAGGAATATACTTAAGAGAACCAAATAATTTTAGCACTCTAATAAAATGCAAGCTCCTGACACGTTGTTAGCGGAGAACCAAGAGAACAGTAGCGTAAGGGGGTCAAAGGTAAGTAAACTTTCAAGTGTGACATTTCGGCCCAAACTTCAATGGACTATTTACTGTCAGGTGACTTCAAACTCACATGTGGAGAATTATTAGTATTAATAATATATATATATTATTAAATTAACTGTTTGAACAATATAAATTTAATCACAAATATGTTATGTGATTTTTATCAGTCTTCTTTGCTATAATATGTATTAGGATAAATAAATATAAATAAATAAATAAAAATATAAAATTATAAAATCATATTTCCTTTCCTTTCCTCATAATGTAATAGAAAGTTTAAAACTTCAAAACTGTTATCAAAAAGAAAGCTAAGTAATCAAATAGCGGTACTTTTTTTTAGAATTCGAAATTTATCCATTTTTTCTTCAATTTATTTTAGAAAGAGGAGGTTATTTTATAATTAATATATAATATATATATTATATATATTTACTTATATATATATATATTTATATTATAATAATATATATATTTAATATATATAATTTATATAAATTATATTAATATATATATATATATATTATATATATTTTATTAATATATATATATATATATTTAATTTATTTATATTTATTAATATATATTATATATATATATATATTTATATATATATATATTTAATATATATATATATTATAATATATTAATATATATATATATATATATATATATCTGATAATTAATTAATTCATATACTTGGTTAAAATAATTTAGGTACATATAATATATATAATAATAAGTATTTTATTAGACATGAAATTAATGATGTAAATCTTAAGTGTGAAACTAAATATTCTGAACGCAATCTGTTCTGTACACTTGGGGTGTGGGGGGGGTAGCTCTACAACCTCCATAACCTATACCTAATTATTTATAGGGGATTTACATAGGTAACCCTATGTGGATCCACCTAAAACTTGTGAGACTTTTCAACTTTATTTTATTATTGCATAACTAATATTTTGTTGTATTTTCTTGGAGTCTAGTAGTGCCGCATTATTATTATAGGAACTTGAATAAACTTTTACTCTTGTGTAGCTCTTTTATACATATAGATTAACGTATAGTATTGAAATTTTGTATAGATTATCTCTAGTGGCTATAAATTGATACCTAAATATATAGGATACTTTCTCAAGATGCAAGTTTCTATTAATATTAAAAATTTATTAATATTTCATATATATATATAAAATTATTATATTAAGATTGCTTATATATTATACAAATTTTGTTAAATATAAAAGGATAATAGTATATGAATTAGACTAGTTAGTAATTTCACACAATTACTCTATGATTACACTAATATAGATTTGCATAGTTATTAAAATCACACTCGCTGAATACCTAAGTCATTACAAAATAACCCAAAAGGAAACTGGCCTAATACTAAGTGGCAAATAATAAAGTCAATTTATAAAATAATAAATATTTAAATCAGTACTCATATTATAAATTTCCCCAAACCAATAGAGATATTCACAATAGAATAAATATAATTATGTTATTATCGTAATAGATTTTTGGTTGGAAAAGTATTTATAATAGTAAATTAAAGTATATAACTTCTTTATATATCCGATCATAATGATAACTACACCCCTGAGGTAGTCCGAGGAGGAGCCCCCATGACGAAAAAGATCATTAAAAAATTGACCATTACCGGGCAGTGACAAAATATGACTCTCTAAGATCTTTACATAACTCTGAATTCTCAAAAACATCCTTACTAAATAACCTTAATCAAGGGAAGGTTGATGTTTACTAATATTATATGGTATAACTATGGGGGTTTTAATGTGTCTCAGTGAGTCGATTTAATCACCATTATAATTTTCCCCTTCATCTCAGGCAACTTTTGGATCTAAAGGACTTATGATTTTTAGTTACAAATATACCTAACGTAGACGCCCTCACCTATATACTCACTAAGAGGGACTTAATCCATTCATGACCGAACTGCTTTTATTATTTTTTTTTATTTTTTTTTTTTTTTTTAATTTATTTATTAATGAAGGCTTATTCCTTTACAATTTTTTATATCTACTACTAATATCCAAAAGGTTTTGGCTCACTGTGATTTAAAATGTAGCATTTGAGTTGTTCTTTTTTAAATTATGGTATTTATGGTATGTATTATGAGTATGCAACTATTGTCAAGGTCATACTTATTCGAAATTACATACTCACTTATAAATAACGTTTGTATTGAGGTAATAATATAATAACCCCCTAACATGGAGACGTACGCGATTAACTTTTGAAAATTAAGAAAGTATTAATATATATATATATAAGTAAGTAAATCAATTTAATATATAAAGAATATTTATATTTTTAAATTAGTTATCAAATAAGTTAAGTTATATTAATAGTAAATATTAATATGATAAGTTATTATTAATGATTCGTTACTTAAAAACTGGTACTACTAAGTATGTAGTTGTCGTTCGAGCTTATATTTCGAATCTGAATAATATAGCTTTTGAGATCCGACGTAGGTAAGTACCAGTGATGATTATGCATCATACTGGTAGGTGCGAGTTCTAAGTAGGGAGACTTGATGTAATGTGTAAGTGTATGATTCATTCTTATCTATAGAAGAATCTAATTAATAATGTTACATACCCGTATTTATATGTATTTATCCAAAAGGAGTAAAGATGAATGACTGCCTGACGAGTTAAATTTTATCAATCCTGTTCCTCGTAGCTCAAGAAACCGATCTTACTAGGCCATCAGGGGAAGTATTAAAACTTTTACAATTCCCATTTTCCATTTTAAACGGGGACCGTCATCTTCCACCAGGACGACGTCTCCGACTCAGTTACATTTGGGCGATCAATGAATTATTTAATTGTATAGAATTTGCCAATTATAAG
>JABUQX010075786.1:15000-17500 GCA_015478945.1 Trachelipus rathkii
GCGTCAGCCGCTACGCGCGAACATCCCATGATGTTGTCCCAATCGGTTTTATTTTTAATGAATAATAAATAAAATTTAATGGAATAAAACATTTTTCTTTAAAGTTCAAATAAATATTTTAAAGATTGGAATACAAACTAATAAAAAGTCTAGACTAATTAAATACATCACGGAACATGTACAGTCAAAGGCAAATAAGTTCGTCCCTCAGGAAATAAAACATGTATATATATATATATATATATTATATATATATATATAATATATATATATAATAAAAATATATATATTATATATATATATATTTAATAATATATATATATATATATATAAGTAATTTTTTAAAGAAAAGAAATGTCAGCTTAACCTTGTAGAACCTTCACATTACTTTTGTGATATATTATATATTATTATATATATATATATATATATATATAATATATATATATATATATATTATATATATATATATATATATATATATATATATATATATATATATATATATATATATTCCAGTAATTAAATAACAAAAATAAAATGTTTCCATGCTGTATTATTCTTACATTTAATTATTATTGGAGGAGTGACCTATTTCAAACTCTTGCCACGTGTATCTCTTGAAATTTTAAATAAGAAGACGGGACTGGGATAAGTGTTCCATCTTTAAGTCAAGTTGTCATTATAAATAAATAAATAAATAAATAATATAAATAAATAAATAAATAAATAAATAAATATTATTGGTCACTGAAAACTAAATCACTTAAATCACTAAATCACTAAAAATATCTGATGAAAGATTGTGTAGCGTTTCTTGAACTAAAAATTTGATGTTTCACCAAAAGTTCTAGATAGGGAATTGAACTTTCATTACAGGTAACAAGTAGAATTTATATTATTCTTAGGGCATCAATTGAATGAAATAATACGCATTACAGATCGTTACTTTTCTAACTTTGAGTTGATTCACCCTTTTAGAAAATGAAAATCGAGAAAATTATGTATTTAATATTTGAAATTAAAGATGTTTAAACCAATTCTATATTAAATTAGTATTCTTTAATAAATTAACATAGTTTCAGTTTAATTCAATATGAATTAGGATGTAAAGTAGTTTAATCTATAAGTTAGTTCAATAGGAATTAGGATGTAAAGTAGTTTAATCTATAAGTTATGCTTCAAACTTATATTTTGGCTTTAAATTCGCTTCACACAAAAGTATAAATCAGTATTCAACGTAATTCAGAAAATGAGATATTCTTTCTTTTAGCTTTCCAACAAAGAGTATTTGTTCTTTCAAATTTGACAAAAACGATAAATATGTTTTTTGATAACACTAGATCGAAAAAGTTTCAGTGACAAAAAATCCATATTCTGCTAGATAGATGATATGTTTTCTTTATAATTTACTAAAATTTTATATCCCCATTAGCATTCTCCGAAATGCAAGAATGAATTTTAGATTATTGTGGATCTAGTTTAGCGAACTGCGGAGGAATATAACGAATGACGATTCTTGAACATTTCAAACAAGTGCAAATCCTTTAGTTGAGCTTAAACATTGAGAATATCGTATCTTTTTAGCTTTATTTTCTACATTGAAAATAATGCAAATACTTTCCGCTTCTAAAATTTAAATTTGTTTTTCAGATGCTCGTTACTATATGAAGTTAAAAATAAATTCCAATAGTAAAACAAATGGTAAAATTTAAAAATACTAAATTTAAATAAAAGGTCAATGTTAATAGAAGAACATTAAATTGAAATAAGATTCAACACAGCAATCTCCTCCATATTTGTTACGTATCGACTCAAAGAATTTCAGTGACTGAGTCGTAGAACATGAGTCAACCGTTGATGACTCAGTTAAAAAATTTTAACGGAATTAAAAATAAAATAAATTGTAAAAGAAATTGAAACACCTAAATAAAGTACTTAAAGCGCCCGGTAGCTCAGTGGTAGAGTATTAGTCCGAAAAAGTGAGAGACCCAGTGTACTCTCTCCATGAAAGGGACTCTACACGTAAATATTGTTATTAACTGTAAAGAAATATATAATAATTTAACATATATCATATTTGAAAATGAAGTTTGAAAAGAATGGCTCCATTGCTATAACCTCCCACTTGCCAGGTAACTGATGTCCTCTTCTTCCAAAAGTACGATCTTACTTTCAAAATTATTATTTTTTTTTTTTTTTAGCATTTAGAATTTTTAAAACGAATTTGATAACATTGGAATTTTTTATTAACATCATATCGTAAACAAAAAGAATATATATATATATATATATATATATATATATATATATATATATATATATATATATATATATATATATATATATATATATATACATATATATATATATATATATATAACTCTTTCTATATATAGGACCTGTTAGCATATGCGCGAGCACGTCAATTTTGATTTTTTGTTTTTTTGTTTTTATATATTTCTAGTATATATGATCCTAACAGTCAATTTAATGGATG
>JABUQX010075786.1:22500-25000 GCA_015478945.1 Trachelipus rathkii
TATATATATATATATATATATATATATATATAAACTATATTTATTAAAATTATATATATATATATATATATATATATATATATATATATATATATATATATATATATATATATATATATATATATATATATATATATGTATATACGATTATATATATATATATATAATCGGTAAAACAACTTAACATACGAAGGATATATATATATATATATATGTAATAATAATATATTATATTATATATGTAATAATGAAACAATATGAAAAGTCTTTAAAGCTATATTACTAGTAATCTATTCAAAATCTTTGGAAAAATATACTAAAAATAGTAGATATCATATCTTTAATATTAATAATAATAATATGTAATAATATGTAATATATATATATAATATGTAATATAATATAATATATATAATAATAATAATAATATAATATATATATATAATAATATAACTAATAATAATATATATATATGTATATGTAATAATATAATAATAATAATATGAAATGTATAATAATAACATATGTAGCCAATAATATATGTATGTATAATAATAATAGTAATAACCTTATATAATATATTACATAATATATATATAATATACTTTATATAATAATATAATATGTATAATATAATATGTATATGTATATATATATGCTATATATATGTATATATAAAAATATATATGTAATAATAATAATAATAATATATATATATAATAATATATATATATGTATCTTTTTAATATATATATATAATAATATAATAATAATATATATGTAATAATAATAATAATATATAATAATATAATATAATAATAATATATATATATGTATTCAGAGGCGACTCCTATACTCGTGCTACTCGTGCTTAGCAGAAACGAAAAATCCTTTACAAATATCATAATGCTGATAAAATTCTCTTATTTTTGCGAAATTGCTTAAATGAATAAAAATATTACATAATAAATATAAAATATGTAAATTGAAACAAAAGTGTAAGAATCAACGCTGTTATTACATAATGCTATTTTTAATCCATTAAAAAATGTAACTTATTGTGCCAAAATCTGAATGGCTAGGATTACGTTCAGATTCCTATAAAATTAGGCATCTGAATTTACTTTTTGATGTTGCCATTCTCTTTAAGTATAAATATGAAGAGACTAAGTACCTTTTTTTTATTTAAACTTTATTTTTAATATTTATATACTATATATTATATATATTAATATTATCTATAATATTATATATATATATAGGTATATATATATATATACCTATATATTTACATATATCTATATATAATATTTATATATATGTATATATAATATATATATATATTATGAGTAGTAATAATATACGGACGTATATATATATATTAGTTACTCACTAGTATATATATATATATATATATTTTTTCATATATATATATATCACTATAAGTAATATATATATATATATTTTAATATATATATATATTTTATAGTACTCATATAGTATATCCTTAACAATTATTTATAACATATATATAATATCTATATATATATACTATATATATATAAATAGTGTAATATATTTTTAATTTCTATTTTTTTTATTTTTATCTATTTTTTTTATTTCATTTGCTTATATATATATATATATATATATATATATATATAACTGAGTTATATATTATATATATGGATATATATAAGCTATGTATATACATATATATATAACTATATATATATATATATATATTAGACTGCTCATATAGCTAATATGATAATTTCTATATTTATATATAATATACATAATAAATATATATATATAATATAATATATTATATATATTATATATTATAATATCATATATACGTATAATATAGTGGTACAGATTTTCTACTATTAATATATATATATATACTTATATATGCAATATATATATATATCTATTAATATACTACCATAAGTACTCTTAATATATATATTACTATACTTCGCGGTATATAACTATATTTTTTTATATTATATATTTACATATTCAATATATATATTATAGATCTATTAGTAATATAGTATAGGTATACTATATTATAATCACAATTCTACTGAGAGGAGAGAGGAGAGCGAGAAGGACGAGAGAGAGTAGAGAGAGAGAGAGAGGAGAGAGAGAGTAGAGGAGTGCAACGAGTATTAAAAAGTAGTGATGCTGCGGATGTTGGATTTTTATTCGGCATCCGTGATTGCGGAATGTGATGCAGATGTTTGATTTCAATATCCGCAGACTGCGATGCGTATGTTTGTATATATAGTACATATATATTATTTATTATATATCTATGAGGTTGACGATATTGGTTTAGTTATCTTTTATATATACTATAATATTATAATATATATATATATACTATATATAATATATACAAGGTTATTATATACTTATAGTCTATTAATATATATATATAATCTATATATATATTTATAACTATAATATATTGCCGCTTGATGCCTAT
>JABUQX010075786.1:30000-60000 GCA_015478945.1 Trachelipus rathkii
GACGAGAGGCAATTATAGAAAAAAGAGATGGTGCAGTTGAAATAAGTGAAGAGTGAAGGGTCGAGTCATCGGATTGAGTGGATAGATTAGATGTGCAGGTGAGAAGTAAAAGATAACACAGGAATTAAAGTAGGAGATTAAGATACGACTGCCTTAAGAAACACCACTGGACTTTGACAGAAAAGGAAGAAAATTTTCTCTCTGTTTCCTCTTTTCTAGGAATCAACAACATCCATAATATTGAGCCGATTGAAAATGTACGAGTCTTACTGACAAGTGTCTCTATAGACGAAGTTGTAAAACCCAATAAGAGGTGTATGTATAGTTGCTTCAGCAAGATGACGCTGCCATACCCGGTTCAATTGCTTTGGATAGTTTAGCGCCACACTCAAGTCTCCCCAGTGTTTCCTAAGGCCACCCCGGGGAAACCTCCCCCAATTAATATCCCTCCTCAGCATAGATTGGATAAGTTTATTATCCAGCCCAGAAAAATCCTACCTCTCTAGAGTCACGAAAAGCCCCAATATAGTATAATATACGTACTGGCCCTCCAGATATTAGAGCGATAAGAAGTGGATTGGAGAACTCACATGGGAATGATTAGTAAAATGTGATAAGGTATAAGTTTTCAAAATCCCCTTTAGTAGTATAAGATACCCAAGTAAGAGCATATATATAGCAGGATAGTTTCGTCTAGGAAGGATTAGGAGCGTCATCTCCTACTTATTCGTATATATAATTAAAGGTATGGCATTAGTTGATTCCTTCCAACACTTGAAGGAAAGTGTAGGTTATTTTTGAGGACACCAGATATAGTTATTTGTAGCATATAATAAGTATAGCCTCATATTTAAAATAATTTAAAATAAATTAATTTCTAAGAAATTTAAAAACTTAATTTATTATAATATATAATTATATAATTATATATTTAATTATATAATATATTTATTATATTTACATATTATTAAATATTATAATTGATCTTTTATAATAGATATTATAATAATTATAATTTAAATAATAATATTAATAATTTAATTAATATATTAAATATAATTATTATTAATATTAAGTTTATATAATTAATAATATATCATTAATTAATATTATATATATATTATAATATTAATATATGATTTACATATATATTTACTATATATAATATATTTAATATATGATAGTTATTTAACAGATCACTAACCTCTGTTAGGACAGCAGAGAATGGTGTATCGTATAAAGGAAGAACTTATAAAGAAAGAATTTATAAACTTTTTAATTTATAAAATATTTGCCACTTCCAATTCAAAATAAAACTTAATAGATATTAAAATGTAAGGAAACAAAAAATTAATTATAAACTTAACTAAGATTGGAATTGTAAAAATGGTGATAGCTTAATCGTTTTTAATTTATTAAGCCTCTTTCAGTCACCCTGGTTTAGCTCATTCACTTGTAATTTTACAATGTAGAATAATAATGTTAATAAACATTAAAAAGTAAAAATTACATATCTAATAAAATATAAAGATGTTAATTAGACTAAACTCTGATTAATTGGAATAAGGCGAATAAAATTATGTTTAAATAAATTGTCCGTAATAGATTGGAATTTGTCTATACAATTATTAATTATTAAATTATTTAAGACTCAAATTTGTAGTATTAATACTCAATAATAAGTATTAAATGCATTAGACTTAGTAAATAGTATGAATAATACTCTTTTAACTTAAAAACTTAAATACGTGTACACGCACTTGAAACAACATGCGATTTAATGACGTATTTACGTGAAGTATTAGACCAGGATCGTAACACATTCAAAAGATAACCTAACCCACAGAAAAAAAACAGTCACAAAAAATATTTTAACATCGATATATATTATATATAATATATGAATTATATTATATATAGTATAGTATATATTATTGATATATATTATATATATATATATTTATATATTATATATAATATAGTAATAATATATTAGAATTTGTTATATGTATATATAATAATATATTATTATTTATAAGATATATAAATAATATATTTATATATATTAACTATATATATAATATATTTTATATATTATATATATATTAATATATTTTATTATTTTATATGATATAATTATATATGAATATTATAACTGGAAAAAGGATTACACTATAAGTGACCCGAGTACTAACTTAAATTAAATTACTTATAATAAACTAATATATTTAAAAATTTAAAAGAAATAAGCCATAAAACCTTTTATGTGTAGAACTAAATAAATATATAATATCTTTAACCTCTTATACATCGGTAAAAACTCACTCACACATTATTATACAGAACAAATAAGATTATCAGTTGAGGGTTAAATTCACAACACACACACACAGCACTTAACTACCTTACACACGACACACTTCACACACACCACTAAAAACTACATCGCACATCAACTCACCACTAATCTACACACAATTAATTAATTTATATATATATATAGTTAATATATATCTTATATATAATTATTATATTAATATATTATAGTAATATATATAATATCTATTATATTATTTATAAAATATTACATTATAATATATTATATTAATAAATATTAATATATATTATTATATATATATATATTATTGTTATATTGTACTTATTAGAATTTATATATAGTTGTTATTAGTGTGTATGGTGTATACGTTGATATATGTTAGGCTGTAGATTCATAAAGAAACACGTTACTCAAAAAATTTTAAAGATTCAGCATTTTTTACAGTTTATTCTAAAGTAGAAAAACTCGTCCGATATGTTTAATTTGTAGAAAAAGTGAAATGACTGCACGAAGTACGTAGCCTCCCTATAGCCCCCTTATATATATATTATATATAATACTATTATCATATTCTATATATTATTATACTATATACTAATTATTATTATAATAATTATTATATATATATAATAATATTAATATTATAATACTTAGTTGCAGGTAACGACCAGCGCGTCCAGTCACATCCGCCGGAGTCCGCACATATTAAGATCCGCTCGCATCAGCACGCGCTTGCCTGCGGGATGTTGCGCGGATATTTCTTTTCGGGATTGAAAAAAATGTTAATAATAGAAATTCTTTAGTTGAGTTTGAAAATGAAATTAAAATGAAAATGAGTGAATACGAAATTCAAAAACTGCTTGATATTCCATATCTTTGCTTGTTATCAAGACGTTAACTCTGACTGGAAATAAATACACTTTCTATGATGACAGAATGCTATTGCTCAAAACCTCTTGCTTTGTACGCCAGTTCGTAGTTCCAGAATTAACCTTCTTAAAATGTGGAAGATGGACTCATGATCACACTGGATTAGCTATGGAAACCATCTTGAAGAATTACCAAAAAACATCACCATCCTCTACAGCTTCTGTCTCAGTATAATACCATTAATCTCAAAAGAAGAATTTTGAACCATCTTGAATGAAAATGATGACGGTTTAAAAGAATCGAAGATTGAATTTAAAACTGACTAAGAAAAGCTTGCGTCTTCTGTGAAATTAATATGATTTTCATATTCAGAAACTTACTTAGATCCCGTTATAAAGCAAATTTCCTTGTAACAAATATTAGAACAGTAAGTCAGTCGTACTTCTCGTCTTGCCAGTTGAAAACACTCGAATCCTCGACTACTGTCGATTTACTGCCCTACCATTTAAGTGAGAATCGAACCCGAAATTCTACGAACTCCATCGCTATTCTACATTGTAATCCATTAACAGATCTCTACTGAAGACTTTTAACAGTTCTCTATTATCTGGATTGAGTGTATTATCAACTCGCTCATCCGCGATATGTGCGAAAACAAATGACATCTTGTTGCATCTGTAATTATATCTCTTATTATCTATTATGTATTTCTATATTATATTAATTAATATATATATATATATTATATAATATAATTTATAAATATATATTTAATGACACTAAGCTTTATATATATATAATATATCAGCCATATATAAATAGTTATATATACTTAGATATCGAATCTTTATTGTATATTATATTATCATATGATTTTAGCGCCTGTTGTGGCACCGACGCGGGGCGGTTAACCGCCGGTGCGTTAAATGATCGTCGGACGGTAAACGCACAGCCGGTGTGTTCTGGGTCTCGTGTCTGCCTTGCGATTTTGACTCCTGAGCCCTGGTGTGTAGCTTGATCGAAAACCTTTAGTGATAATCTTGTTAATAAACTATTTTCTAGTGAAATTATAAATAAGTATTCATCTAATTGTTATATTAGTATCTGATTAATTATCCAATCAATGCTATTACCCCTTTAATGATAAATATGATAATAACCTTGTTATACATAATCTAAAGATAACTTCACTTATGTGAGACCTCGATGCTTACAGCTAATATATGACTTGATTTTAAATAATGAGTTGCTGGTCTAACAAGTATATAAAAACACATCACTGGCTCACATACAGTTTATAAGAACAAAGTTATTTTCAAAAGACGATATTAAATATCTCGATCAATATCATACGACGGTCCTTTTTTTCATTGAGATCAATTTAGGGTGGGGTAAAACCCCCTCGGGAGGGGGACCCATCCAAGTATAGGAAATCATTCTTCTTTTTTACCTGTCTTAAAAGGATTACTTCACGATCGCTCAGCTGTCTTTCAGTCATTGAATATATTTTAAAAATACTAAAACCAATGATTCTTGTCTATATGGCTTACCTTTTGACCTTGTTATCAGAGATAAATATTAGCCGCTATCTAAAAGGCTTATCTAAATTTCAGCTATTTCAGGCTCACGCTTTAGCTATTGGCACCATTCACTTTTTACCAGGAAAGGTCCAGTTGGAAATATATTTTGACTGATTAGGCTTTAAATCCGCCCCGGGTTACCTAAAAGGTTATCCTAAATATGTGCATGTATCGGTTAGTAGTTTTATCGTTTCTATACATTTACAGCAGATTGAGGTCAGGTTTATCGTATTTGCAACCGCTTCTGTGCGGGTTATTGTTTTTCTTCTGTCTCGTGATCTGCATTGTCATGTATCATATATAAATAAATAATATAATTAATAAAGAAACTAATCCGAATTATTTTTAAAAAACCTTTGAAACTTTTTTAGTAAATTCCGACGTAATAAATACAATGTAGTGCGTAATATATTTCTGTTATTTTTAAATAAAAATTAGAATGATATTTATATAACAAATACCTAATAGGTATGTTTAGCATCAAGAAGAACCTATTTCGATTATTCATTTTCTTTTATTATTATGGAACTAATGTGTGTTGTATTAAAGTATTTGATTTGTTAAGCCCACGGTAAGGTATAGATAACCAATTTAGTGTCGAGCTAGCGGATGTCTGAGGACTCCCACAGCAAACACTGTTCTATACCCTCTTACTTACTATACTATTAATTTTCACCCAAATGTGAATTTTGTGCACGTGAATCTGCATAAGTGCTAAGACGAGTAGGACAAAGTTATAAAATACGATTAGGTTATAAAATATATTAAAAACAAAAGTATTTAAACCCGTTAAATAGTTAGCCCGTGGGCCACCACCAGAAGCTAAGATGGTATTAGTGAGCTAAGTGCGAAGTACACCTCGTCTGGGTGAATTAATTGGTGGTGTATGGCATGTTATTCGTGCGTTAATATTGATATAAGGTAATAAATTACGTGTGTAATCGTAAAACCTAAATATAATTACTATGAATATAATATGTTATTATTCGGTTAAGGAGAGTGTGGGCTGAGTTGTGAGGGTATGGTGTACCATATGGGGTGCTAAAACCGGGTGCAAGAGTGGTAAAGTATCGGTGGGTCGGAGTAATGATATCTGGGGCAGTATGATAGTTAAGTGGGGAAGTTACAAGCGGGTGGGGGTGAGTAAAGACCCTGTGTATTATATTATTATCATGTGAGTTTTATATTGGAAGTGTAATTAATGGGGGTCAAGGATGTGTGGTTGCGAAGAAGACTATAGGTGCAAATATATAATAGATGGTAGTAAAATGGTTGTAAAATAGTACATGTTTTGTGTGTAAAAAAAAAATAGGGATGATTATTTAGACAAAATGATTAATAAATATATGAGAGGTCAATAAATCAATTAAGGATAAAGACTTTGTTAGCGTGTTACCCGATAGTGAATTTATAACCTCGCATACTTAATAAAACGCTTTATAACCCATTAAAATAATTGTCTCGGCAGTTCTATAGCTCACAACTAATCTTAGGTATGGACGCGATAATTGTGTCTAGTGAATTTAGTGAAGTGTAACTTATTTATATAATTACAGTTTTTATTTTCAATCATGGAATCAAACTCTAATTAATAAAACGATGTAGATTAAAGAAAAGGTTTTTCTCAATGGCAATATTTTATTGTGAAGGTTTGTTTACAATTAAAATCTGAATCAATATTTTATTCTTGTTTAATTTTATATAGTTATATATATACGTAATTATATATAGTATATATCATATAGTATATAGTAATATACTTCTAATATTACATATATATATTAATTTACATTATATGTTTAATATATAACGAATAGATTGGTTATAAGCGCTTAGTACTTTGCCCAATTTGGAATATATTATTGCTTTATTACTTATCTTATTATATGCTTTTGTTTTCCCATTATATATATCTAATATTAAAACTTTTGTATGTTTTTTTCATCCAATACCTTGAATACTATTATATTAAGTTTTATATTATTACTACTACTACTCCTCCCTATAAAGTATAGTACATTTAATATGTGATATAAACTATATGGTGTAATAAAGTAGAGTCATAGTGAAGTGATGAATAAGTGTCAAGAGTAGTTGTATGAGTGGTGGTGAGTGGGTGTAAAACTGTTCATTCCTTTCTTTCATACAATTACTAGTACAAATGTTTTATCTATTTCAATACCACTTTATTGGTGTGAGAGCGCTATGTGGATCTTGGTCTCTCAAAATAAAATAATTACAATACAATAATGGATTGGAAAATTTATAAAAGTTTACTAATAAAAATCAAAAATAGCTTCCACTAAACTACTCTAATTATAAAAGTTTATAGCACCATTACTTTAACAATACAATTTGTCGACATATAAATTAAGCTGACCTTACCTAGGAAAGTGTACTTAAAAGAATTTATATTACATATAGATCAAATATTATTATTAGTTAAATAAATTTGAAGAGTATTATTAAATAATATATAATTAGTTGAATATGTAGTCCTCTCACAGTTAATAAAGTCAGAAAGTTAACCTCAGAGTAAATGCACTAGATAAAGGTATATGATTATTAAAATAGCCAGTAAAGCCTGAGTATAGAATAGTACATATTTAATAATGCAATGAAAAAGTTAAAATATAGAGGGTCTCACTCACTCTATTAAGGAATAAGCTATGATGCGAATATTAACAAAATGCAGAAATGTGTGTTAACCACGCTTCTGTGTGTAAGGGCACATCTCCTCTCCCTTCGTCACTGGATGTGAACTCGGTCTTTGCTGAAGGAATTAGTGTAGATATATCAATTAGTGAAGGGTTAGTAGGGGTAGTATAAAGCAGTATGTAAAAAGGTGATGGAGTTAAATAGCTCAATAATATAATAACGGAGGTGAAGCCCTAAGTAGTAATAAGGAGGGTAAATAGTAAGGGCACTATCCACCCTAGCTGGTCTCTAAGAAGTGATAAATAAACTAGTAAGGGCAGTTAAAACAATGAATATAAAACCAAATAAGCTAGTTAATAAGTGAAACCGTTAAGGGGTAGGTGAGTACACCTTCCTAAGGTGAAAGGGAACAGTGGTTCTATGAGCGAATGAGTAGAGTAGATAAAAGTGAGTGAGGGAAAGCCAAGTGTAATATCAATCATGAGTGAAAGGTGAAAAGCCCTCAAAAGTATATCCTATCTATGCTTAAGAGTTACAGTCGGCAATAATTATCCCAATACGGTTGATAGCCTAGCGTGTGTAAAATAATTGGAGGTTGAAAGCCAAGTCGTCAAACCAGAGGTATAAAAACCCGAAGGCAGTGAAATATTAAAGCAATACAACGAATTCCAATGAACTGTTGCAACAACTAGAGCTCTAAGGTGACCCTATGTGTTCATGACCTGCCGTCGGGAGGCCTGGAATTGCAATTGAGTGTGTCGTGTGTGTTATGTTGATAGGTGATTGTTGTGGTCGAGAAGAAATACATGAAGCGTAACCAGGAGTGTTATTAATAGTTGTAGATATAGGAAAGATATAATTCAGACACCCACATGTGGGTGGATGTATTTATCACCAATATACCAGGTGTATAAAAGGGTATAAAAGTTTAAAAGGTATGAAGTGGTATTACAATACTGTAAAAGTAATGTATATAATTTAGTGTACAGTGGTAGATGTATATCATGAAGCTAGAAGTCAGTGACTGTATAGTGCAGCGAAAGGGTTATAAAATACATATGAAGCAGAATAAAACTGAATGACTGATGGTAGATAGATGAATTTATCATGAGTCGCGCGTACGGGCGACAACCTGGCGGTATGCGGTATGACCTCCTCTCACTATTGCGCGAGGTGAGCGTGATGGTGCTATGAAGGGTAGCTAAATAAGAAGTGAAGTGTCATTAATAAAGAGGATATAATGCATTCAATATAAAAGGTTAATTGAAGTATATATAGGTTAACATAAGAGACTGTACTAAAAGATTGATCACAGTAATATAGATATTGCTATTGTTGACTCAAATAGAGATGACGAGGGTGAGTATGTGAAAGTTGGATAGGGTACTGTTGCGGTAGGGAGCTGTTAAAAGTGTTAAGAGGGGTGGTGAGGGAAGTACGGGCGAAGGGGAGTGTAAATGTGATGAAAGGTATTATAAAAAGTAACTAAGTACTCTAGAGGAAGGAAGCAATTTACTAGAGTATATTAAATCAGAGTAATCACACATATACCGATTCACGCCATTACTACTAAGATAACTAGCTAGTGGGGATCACCCATGTAGGGCTAGTCTGAGGCGTCAGCTAAGTCATAAAATAACGGCGGGAAACATTAAGTGTAGGCTAACTGACGTTGTGTTAGTGCTACATATATATATGTTGTATATGAAGTATCTAAACTCAAACTGTAGTGTATAAGAGTACACTTGTGGACTGCACTGTATGCAAATATGGGCAATATTCAACTCATTGGAATAGTATACTATGGGCACTCTAATGGCATACATATTCATACTTTATGACATTCACCCTCATCGGGCACTTCTACCTGGCACTTATATCCGTACATAACTGCAATGTATGGTACCTAATCTAAAAGTAGTATACTAATATTTCTCTCATTAAATAGATTGTATTCTAGGTACTTATCTAGGTGTGAGTGGACTACCCTTAATACCCAATATTTTTCACAGTCAAATAGGGTAAGCCGGTAAGTGATAGTGTCCTTATCGACCCTACGTGAGTATCAGTTTAATAGTGAGCAAGTAGGGATCAAAAGGAGGAATAATATACTCTTTATGTGCTATAACCTAAGATATGACTGCTAAATATAAAAAGGGTCCTAAACAGGAAATAAGTGTGAAGGAAGTATAACAAGTGAAGCGACTGGTGGTCATCCCTGCCTTCTCTGTTTGCCTTATGTTTGAGCGAACGACCACTTTTTTTTTTCTATGATCGAGTCTCTCAGATAATTATTTGTTTTTAATTAATTTTTCAGTGTTTCAAAAATAATTATCTTCATGGTCCCACCAAATATGGATATTTCTCACGATGTGTTTGACGTTGTGTTTAGTTATAAGTGTTAAACATGAGGTTGATGGGTTAATGTATATAAATTCATATTAGTGTAAAGTGTGATTTATAGTGATTTATACATTTTAGTTGAGTGAAAATTGTCCGGTATTAATGTCGTATTAATTGGGTCACTCATGAGATAAGTGTATCATTAGTGAGTATATTTAATAGGTAGTATGGTACTAGTTGTGCATGGGGTGACGTCGTTAGTACTTTCTAAGTATATACTAATAATATGCATTACCTTTTGGATATTATTTATTGTATTTAAGTTTTAACCTCCTGTAAGATTATCTACTAGTGCGTAACGGCGTCCAAGTGATTGGATGATGTTTCAAGGTAGAGGTGATATGAGTTCACCCCATACTAATTAGGTACTAACGCAGATATAAGAACGAAGATACTGTTGCGGGAAAGAGGGTCTTGTGACAGTTTAAAAGTAAGAAAGCTAACTTTCAGGTTAGGCATAATTATTAGGTCCTGTCCTAAAACAGAAATACATCTGGCTAGTCTGTGGAGGCAAATAAATAATTGACCCTATTGGTAACTGGCATCAATATCATCCGAGTATATATGTGATATTTTGGTATCAAGACCAAGGAAAGACAATTTCAAAAAATAGGGGAGGCTTAATAGCCCCTTACATGAAGGTAGAATACAAATATACCCTAGTGATTTCGAGTCTCATAGTATATATGGTATAGCCTCTATAATATGGTATTCGCATAAAATTTAGGGTATATAAGTCATAGTTTCAATTAGGCTTGACTCAATGATATCACCATAAAAAATGAGTAATGTATTGTCAAGTCAGCAAATGTAGTGTACCTAAACCTATTTGGGTTATATGAAGACAATATATCGTAAAATAAAATCCGTCTAGATGGCAGAATAAATAGACACTAAGAAGTTATGTACCAATTAGATAAAGTGTACTTAATCGGCAAATAAATATTGTAAACTTTTATACGTAGCATGTGTTTCATTTTTCACGTAAATTTAGGAGATTCAAGATTTTCAGGACGTGGTACAAGAATAGTTATATTTATATATAAATGGACTTCGGATCTTACGCTCACTCATAACTGTTGTCAATACTCTTATGATTATATAATTTGCAATCAACGCTGTCATACAATAATACGTATCTTCGTATCCTCTTATCGGAAGATACTGAATTAACAAAAGAGTGATGAAAAATGTTTTATCTAGTGATATTAATTTTAAACAGTTAACTTGATCATTCGCTGAGCTAAAACTTCGTGCAAGGCTCTGTTCAACTCATAGTTTGATAAAAAAACCACGATATCATATAGAAATCTAAGACTCAGTAATCAGTCTTTTAATAATTTCGTTCTAATATTAATATTAATTGTATTCTTGATTGATGTTCTCTATATATTTCTCGATAAAGTTTTATCAACTGCAATTCAAACATATAAAATCATACGCGTGAATCATAATATTTAAATATAGTATTAATATACAATATTAATGTCACTTATACAATATTTAAAAGTAGGAATCATATATAAGACCAGTAAATGATTATATATAATATATAATTATATATGAAAAAATATAAACCTTAAAAAAATTGTCTTATTCACATGTTTCTTAAAAGTTATTATTGGATCAGGTGAAAAAATATATTAAATTAAAAATAATAAGTAACCCAATAGGTAAATTAAAAATATATATATATAAATATTATATAATTTAATAATTATTAAAGTTATTATACAAAATAATTATATATTACTTAAAATATATATAAAATAAATAAAATAAATATATATATTAATAATCTATATATATATTAATACAAATACAAATAAACATAATAAATTTATAATTTACATATAAGTTATTATATATATAATATTTATTAATATGATTAAATATTAATATTATTAATTATATTATTTAATTAAATATAAAAAATTATTATTTATTAATTTAAATTACTATGGTTATTATTATTCCTTCTTGTACCCAAAGATTGGCTGTGAATGTATAAGGTTAGTGATTAGAATGTAAAATGTAATACAACACACCGCGAACGAGAAAAGTAGTTATGAAAGAAATATGACGTAATTCGATACAGATAGACCCATGACTCTACCGCCTTCCAATCTATAAATTTAATGATCACTTAATAATTTAGTTAGAGACCCTGTTTGGAGTCATGATTAAAATATCCACCCTAGTGAAGCTATCAGGTGGAACTGCGTACTTAATACCCTCTCACTGTGTACTCATCTCTCGTCTCATATGAATGGGGTTCATTCCCCTGAACAAAACCAGCAACCATACACTTCCTTTCAAAACCCGAAAATTCACTTAATTTATTGCTACCTTATTCATCGCCTCTTGCCCAAACTCATCAAATTCACGTCTCCTTTACCTAAGAGTTATTCACTTTATATGACTCAACTCCACTTTTACTCCTTCGTATTCACTCATTAAGCCTTTTATTTTCATATTTTAATACAGCAACTTCACCACTATACTACCCGTTGTAATACAATTTACACGTACTCATCATACTCATTTCCTTATATCCATATACATATAACCAAGAAGACATAGCTCTTGTTCACTTAACTTCTCGTTTTTAATTCTCTCATTTTACTCCTTTCTTCACACTCACACCAATTCCCCCTGAATTAACTTTGATTATCCTAATTTTATCTTATTCGTAACCCACACCTAACAACACCCTACTCTCCTACCCCATTTTTAAGATTGCCCAATCCGAACCACATTATTGCTACTTTTAGTAATCTATATTAACTCTCTTGATCATATTCAAAGACCTTATTTAGTTTTATCTACTGATTGATACATTAAACAAACATGAGTAGCCAACATACCCTCATTATTGCAGAGACCCTTAGACAGCATCATCTCATTGACTACTTTATAGTTCTATTTTATATAACAATATTTCTATTAGCAGTTTCCACAGATAAATTTCATTACGGCTACCTTACCGTATATCACTATATTCTACACATACCATAATCTAAATATTTTATAAATCTCATTGATTATATTCTATCATACCCAGACAGACTCCTATATCCTGAGTGATATTATATGTTCAGTCCTACATTCACCTTGTAGTTATTTTTACACAGTATTTAGTTACGTTATACTTTTCAAGTCCATATCATTAATAGTTAGTAAAACTCTCTTTAAGGTCTATGTTAGAATAAATCACAGATTAGACACTTAGTTGTATAGTATTTGAGTTATCCTAATCAACCATCTCAAGCTATAATTCCTACCAGTAACAGGCCTGTAAACACATGTGCATCACCTGGACAACTCATATTATACATATAGCTAATTGCTGCCTATCGGATTAAATCTAGCGTTAGAGACTTTCATAACCACTCCCTTACACACTCCCTGCCTCAAAATAGAGCGTCCATACTATTATACAAGTTATTCATGATGCGAGAAGATGTTATATATATGTGTTCAGATATAAAAGAATAATAAGAATTACATGTTTAACTCAGGACAAGTGATATTAAATTGTTGCCTATTCCGTGTTATTTGCTCAGTGCCACCAGGGTGATAAATGTGTATATAATAAGGATATGACATCTGCACACAGTTATATAATAGATTTCCAATCGTTTCCCTGAATAAGGGGTGTATAGAATATGATATAAGAGGATGATGGAGATCCTGAGAGTACTAAATGGTAAAATGGAGATGAATTAAAACACGAACTGTATCGTACATTTGTGAAATATTGGATTAAATAGGGATAAAGACATAAGGGATATGAAGAAGGCACTAATAAAGATAAGAGCTTCAAGGTTGTCTATAATAATATCGAGTGAATGAAAATGAAGTGTAATAAGCCTTAAGTGAGAAGGAATAAATGTATGGTCGTCTAATGATAGAATGCTGATAAAAGCGGGTCAATAGCTGTGTTAAGAATTAATACCAATGGAGAAAAGGGTGTGATTTCGAATCTCATACTAAACAGAAAGAGCACTTAACGGACGGTATGAAAGAGGTCAACATTATGTATAAATTAGTGTGTGCAGTAAGCGAGAAATGTAAATCAAATAATCGAATAATATAATTATGTGGAGTGAGGATGAAGCCATATCCTGCCCGTATGACCGAGAGGCAAAGGTGGCCATAATGATAGGCGGTATGGCAGTGCTGTGTGTTATAATATCGAAATTTTAATAAAAAAGAGAACGCCACATAATAAACACATCCTTGTATGTATAGTGAACCAACCTATTGGTAGCTAAATAGTATAACGGGCTCTCCGCCTAAGGACTAGCTTACGCTTCTATAGAATGTGAATTGGATTCCTCATCAGCGGCCATAGATACGGCTCACTATTAAGGTATATATATGGCATAATCTAAATGGTGAGCTTATATGGTAATATAAGTGATCTATGTACTGCAGTGTACTTCGTATATCGTTATGACTCACTCTAAATTACAAATATGACTCAGCTACAATTCGTGATCTCGATTCCTCTCCTAATGTATTAAACTCATCCTAATAATACGTCAAATGGTAATAGGTTATAGGCATAATTCTTTTTAAGGAGTAGATATATAAATTATTATGATATAAATTATTATTTAAATAAATTTTATCTAATAATATGAAATTAATAGTACATATATATCTAAGTATTACTACCAAATAGCTCTCTTTTTTGATAAAAACACATACGTGACACTTACGCGTATATTATATAATAATATCTATTATTATTTAAATATATATAATTAATTAAATTAATAATTAATATATATAATATAATAAATTAATAATTATATTATAGTTAATATATTATATTATATATATATATATTATTAATATATATATTAAGATATTATAATATTATATTATATATATATATAATATATATATATTAATAAATATATATATATATATAATAATTTATATATATAGATAAATATTAATTTATATCTATATATTATAATAATTAATAATTAATATATATATTATTTATATAATAATTTAGTATATAATATTATAAAAAATATTTAAGATATATTATATATAATATTTAATATATTATAAAGATATATTGATTATATATAAAAATATTTATAATTATCAACCTATAGGATATATATTATTTAATATTTAAATGTGCTGATTAAGGTGTCATGTGTACTTTATGAATACAAAATTTGCAAATTATTCTAATTAACCCAAAATACTATTATATCTATATAGGCAAATCACCCAAGATAAAAACATTTTATATTTATTTGCAACATCAAAAAATATTTTTAAAATAGCTATAACGGAATTCTTTTTATTATTCTAGTATTTACTAAAAAACTGGAGTGAAGATACATGCCTAAATTCAAAACGATATATTTCATTTCCAATATAAGTATATAAATAAATATTATCATTAAAATCATATTATCCTATAAAATATATATAGGATTATCTAAATAGGTATATAAATCTCCTCTACAATGAAGTAATGATATTATAAAAAAGGCATATAATAAGCTCAACAATGAAAAAATCGTGATAACTATCTTATAATATATATATATATTAGTAGTAGTATATAATATTATTATTATTATATTAATTAATATTAAATTATATAATATAATATATATAATATATATATATATTAATAAATAAATATTATTATATATTATAAATTAATAGTATTATATTATTAATAAATTATTATAATAAATAATTATATATTAATATTATATAATATTATATATAAATATATAATAAATCTATAATAAATATATATAAAGATTAATATTATATTATAAATTATTGTATAATATATATATATATTCCTCAATATTAAATATTAATATAAGTATATAATATAATATATATAATTATTAATACTTTATTAATATATTAAATATTATATATAATTATATTATATATAATTAATATAAATATATATATTTAATTCATTATATATTAATTATTAATTATATAACTATATATGTTAATATATATAATATATATGATTAATTATATTTATTATATAATATAATATATTTAATTATATATCTAATAATATTATCATATTATATTTAATAATTTATATAATATATTATTAATAATTAATTATATATAAATAATATAATTATAAATAATAACTAAAAATATTAATATTATTAAATAATTATATTAATAATAATTAATATAATATTAATTATAATTTATATTATATAATAATATTTATATATTATAGTTATATTAAATTAATATAATTAAATAATAATAATATATAATATAAATAATAATAATATATCATAATAATAAATATATATTAATTAATAATATATAATATCAATATATTAATAATAGCTAAATTTTCATAAGAGACAAAATTAATAAAAAACAATAAAAATTATCGGTGATATAAAAAAAAAAAGTCGCTACAAACATCAACGGAAGGTACAGGACGCACGCCACTTTATAATAAGTATAATAATATTAAATAATGATATATTTCATAATATTATATTATATTCTATATAAATAATTAATTATTAATATAAATTATTTAATATAATATATTAATATAATAGCTATTAATATTTATAACTAATAATAATTATATATATAATTTAATTATATATATATATTAATATGAAAAATATTATATATTAATATATATAATATTATATATAATATTTAATAGCATGCTTATCGATTATATTTCAAAATTTAGGTAGTGTTTTTAACGAACATTTTACCTTCTCGTAATTATATATAAATTTATGTCAAATTTATATAAGAGTAATATTTAGTTTGAGGAAAGTGTTATAGAATAATATAATACTATCCTATAAAGTAACAAATGGTGAAATATATATATACAATAACTAACTTTGTTCAGTACCTGCGATGGCATTGATGGTGTATATATATATTAATAGACCTTAATATAAACTACAGTTGCAGTATAATAACAGGTTCTAGTTTGTATGAGACGGTATATTGATTATAGTTATTGATATATCTCTATATGAGAGCTATACATACACATTATTTAATAAAAAAGCTATAGGAAAACAAAAATATATTATATATTTATACTAACATATATAATCTATATAAGAATTACAGATAAGCTTTCTTTTATTTAGAGTTTAAGTTCTCACGGGACGGAAACGCCACTCCAGAATATCATTATATGTCAAATATAGAATTAAATTAAAGCAGATCTTATAAATAAATTAATATATCTATAACCGAAAATAATTCTTCTCTGTAATTGATATAAGTAATATCTTGAATAGTTGAATGGAATGAGTTAGATAAATTATAATTATAATTATTTCCCTGAAACCCCCCCCATTTAAAACTATTATAATAAAAATTCGCCAATAATCAATAACATATATAAAATTATGCCTGCTATACGATATAAAAAGTATATAAAGATACCATATCCTAGAGAGAGGACCACTGGATGGTGACATCTTGAAGGATTACACTCTGCGAATCGCGAGAAGAGATAGAAAAAAGAAGATGCAAGCTGAATGACTAGTCGACAGGAACACACATACACGCAACCCTACCACATCAAACGGCTGCATGTGCGAGACAGAGAGCGCATGTGAGTAGATAGAGCTAGAATGAACTATCGGTTCGAACCCCAAGCGAAGCGAGAGGAAGAATGACTAGCACGGAAGGGAGGAGAGAGGAGAGAGAGAGAATTTAGAATTAATTAAAATATATTTACTGTCATCAGCCAGAATAACCATGTCTGAACTTCAAGATGATGATATTCCCTGACGATCCAAGTGATTTTCAATGGAGAATGTGTCTTAATCGAACTATCATTAATTACTATGAAAATTGTCATATATATCATATATACTAATATAGATAATATCGAAATGAGTATTTTCTTTTTATTATTTTACTATTTAAATAATAACTTATATAATGTTGATAACTACAGTTAAATAGGAAAACATGTATATTATTATCTACTTAATATGTATTATATTTCCAAACTCACTTAAAATAAGCTATATATAATGTGGATAAAATTGATATAGCCAATTTGGTAACACGTCAATGTTTTATCAGAGATGCAAGTGGATTATTATGATATGATGGAAAGGCTTATCCATGAAAAAAGACTATGTAACAATAGATAGAGCTAAATAAAACCAAACAGTAATACAAACTAAAACTGCAAGAATTTAGGTTAATTCGCTTAATTATTAAAATTAAAGCGTAGTAAAATTAAAAATATTAACGCAACAATGTGATAAATAAATAAATGGAGTATGGAAACTATAGTACCAAAGACAAGTCACTCTGAAACCCTGATAAAACTAAGTAAAAAGGCCAAGGCAGTCATAACGCCTGACAAAGTGTGCAAATCACCTACACCAAAATGACTGTTCTATGAAGTACATTATATATCAATCACCCGCAATTTATTGAACGACTAGTGATGCGAGACAGAGATACACGGTAGTGAATTATTTCTATACTCATCTAGACAAATCTTCACATATCTATGACACGAAGACAAATTGAGTAACATCTTATCCACGGTTTATAGTACCCCTCTAGAGAACGCGTTAAGTTAGTATAATTAATCTAAAAGAATAATCTCAAAAAAATTTATGAATAATATAATATATATTACTTCTTTAAAAAAACCTAACTTAATATAACTTAACTTAATATATATGATTATATTTAATCTAACTTTAATATTTATTTATAATACTATAATTTATAAAATATTTATCCTATATATAATTAATTAATAATATTTTTTTTTTATATATTTTCACTTAGCTTTAATTGGCAGTTATAAATTTTGCATTGAATAAATAGTATTGAATAAATAACTGTAATTAGGTAATGATGTGCGCTCAAAAAATAAACCTTAGCCTGTGAGCTCAGCGTATACATGCCTAACTTATAATTTATAGGAACTCACTATACGGTAATAAAACGTGAAAATAAACATAATTAATATAAATAATATCATCAAAAATTCATCAACACCTTATACTCCGCTCCATATAACATACAGTTAGGCAAAATAACCTATCCCCAATCTATTAATCGCCTAATAAGTCAAACTAGTTGGTTGCCTTGGTTTTTATATTCTATATCCTGTATTGATCTTGTTCATACACGCGAATAATACTATTATATATATAATATAATGATATAAATATATATAATGGATGTCTATATACTATGACAAATAATAAAAATAATAAAAGGTATATATATAACTAAAACAGTAGAAACTACAAAAAATAGAATACGTATATTAATTGTAACTCGTAGCAGACAGTTAAGCACGTATGCATGTGAGTATGCACTCCGTAACTAGAATATATATATATATTAAAATTAATTAATATATCATATATAATATATAGTATATATTAATATTATAGTTAAAATCCAAAACTATTAACCTAAGTGAGCAAAGTTTTTGAGAGTTGAAGGAGATAATAATTACAAGCATAAAGATCCGAGTAAAGAGACAGTACAGAGTAGAGTTAAAATATGTGTGTCTCAGAAACTGTACTAATAGAGTATTCGATGCTCCACTCCCCAAGAAATTTCAAATCTGCATAAAAAATATATTTTATTTCCATGAATATTAGTTATTTAATAAATAATATAACTGATTATTATATAAGACTTCACTATAAAATATAAGGTTAGAAAAATGGATTAAGAAAATAGAATAATATTTACATACTAACATTATTGAAAATGAGATTGATGAAAGGAACGAAGAATGGTTTCCCAGCAATGGAATGACATAATACATGAGGAAGAGGAGATGGCCCAAGGTCTACCTTCTTTATCCAGTTCATAATAATGTAAAAATTTTAGTAAATATTATGTAGGTATTGGTATTCCAAATCAAGAAATAGCTTCGTAAAAAGCACATTTCAACATATTTAGGAGTAACGTCATTCAAGCTATTATTGAAATATGTACGTAATATACTAATCATTAAATATATGGAATAATATCGAGAGTTACATTATTGAAAAGATCATCGAAATAAAACTATTATATTCATATAGATATAATATTTGATAATTCATATAAAATAATACAAACGAATCATTAATATTCGATGCTGAATAGAATAAAACGTCCTCTTCGTGCGTTATTGAAGAATGTTGAATCATTACTTTACATGCATATTAGTATAAATAGTAATGCGATAACATACATGAGTATTGACTTCTCATTATACTTAGATTTGGAATACTATATATAATATTTAAAACTGCTGTTAATTCTTTCTATATCTATGGTAGTCAAAATATCACATATCTACTTTACTTATATACCATGCAAGTATTATAATTTATTAAGCTCCAAACTATTGTAAGACTCTAAAATACCATTCTGAATATGTTTACTACAAATTAGAAAATTACTTGATATAATATACTCCTCTATTCTCCTTATTCCTTAAATATAAGGTACTAAAAACATTATCAATAATAATCAAAATGTTATTACTAACATTAAAACTAATTTATTAGAATTGTGCTTACACTGACTTTTATCTTAAATATCCCATATAGAATATAGGTAGGTATATGATGTACATGCTTGCTAATGACAAATCATCTAGACTAAACATGAAACAATAGTACACTAAATATTATATGATAACAATTATTGTAAAACATATTTATGAATACAAATTAAATATGTTAAAACTATAATACTTATATTACTTATATTTGTACAGGCCAAAATTAATAGAAATTCACAAGAAATATACGTGTACTTATTACATCACTATCACGCTGTTTTAACATCTTACCATAAAATATATAACTATAAAAAAAATAACCGCCACTAATTATAATAGAACATGGCAAAACTACTTAAATAATAAACAAATATATATATATATATAGTATATCTATATAATATATATAAATCATAAATATAGAAATATATAATAGAATAGAATCAGAAAGAAAAAAAATGACATATTTTTTATAAAAATACAAAAATGTAAAAAAAAAAAATAAGTCATATAATAATTAGATAATCCTTTCAATATATACTTTCTTATATCACCTGTAGTCCCATATATATAATAATATAATATATAAACTAATTCGCTTAAGTTAATAGATCTAATAATAAATATAAATGACTTACCAAGCCTATCTTACTCAGTCCTATTCTGGAAAGTATATGACTGTGTGAAATAAAATTTCTCATATTCGGGCTAACCTACTGACACTACCATCAACTAGTCGCCTATCTTTTCTACCTGTAAAAAAAACGAACTTGGATATATTTGATGCAATTAAATTATAAACTCATTAACTAGCGTAAATCACCTAGTATAATATCTCTATCACTTAATTAGAACCAATATATAAATAAGCTTACTGTACTAACTAGGTACTATCTTTATTATAATGTCATTAAGTGTAAAATATTATTAATGTATCAAATATATGGGAAAATGCTACTTTATAGTTTCTTAAATTAAATATACACTCCTATTACTAAGCACAAAATAAAACATCATTGGTGGTGCAGAATGAAGGTGTAAGATGATATATTCACTTAAATTTCAAGTTTCTAGGTTACATTCTAACAGTTACAACACAAAAATTGATGGCGTTTCCTTATAATTATATATGTATGAATCCTAGGCACGTATCAAGTTTAAAAATATCAATAATAATGACTATAAAATAAAATAATATTAAGTTAAAATACTGTAAAATTAGAGTAATGAACATAATAGTGGAAAACTTTAAACAACGATATATTACTTCATGAGGGAAAAGGATATATAAATGTTCTGTAGGAATACACGTGAAAATATATAAAGTTTTTATTAGATACCTATTAAAATCCATCGTACTAAACTACTACGTTTACGTTAATGTTTCACTATTTCTCATAAGGAAAATATAAGACTTTTTTAATTTATTTTTTTTACAGAATTTTTTTTATAAGCCTTAGTAATATGGTTATACTGGACTGTTGATTATTCATACCCTCTCCCCACATAAACACCCACCCCCCACACTCACAAGTTTGTATACAAAAAACTAGTAGAATGGGCAAAGTTATGTTCACAACTTATATCTAGAAGACCTCACTGCATAAGGATCTAAATTAAAAATAAACTTAGGTGCTTTGATTATACGTATTGTTTTTGCATTTAATAATTTCGCATAATTTGACATAAAATAATAGTGACGATAATCATATGATATAAATACACGGATTACATCGAGAATATGCTGCGAAACTAGTCAGGAATATAATTTCCTCTGAGTCTGTTCTCTCGCGAAATATTAGCTATCTATATCATATTCTTTCATTTAACTTTTACATATCTTTATATCAAATTTTGTCAGGTCTAGTTCGATAAATATAAATAATTTAAAAAAACAATGCGGATAATATTTGTGATGTGAATTAACTCTGTCATCTTGAAAACTTTCTTCCACTCCATACGTAATGACTGTTTCATGCGTTCACAAATATCTTTCAAATAAGCAATACTCCTAAACCTCAAAGCTCGAGTCAATACTAACTTTAGGTTGCGCAATTGATATTCTATCAGGAACTACTCATAAATATTATACATAAGAAACATCGAAGCGGCAGAGGATCTCAATAAGAAGCTCAGATAATTATTCACACAAGGAAACTATACTGCAGTGAGGTCTACAGTGTTAAGAATATATATCACACATGTGAAGCAACATTGATAATTTTACTGTAAAAATGACAGCCGATTAATCTAAATATTTCCTACAGTAGAAGCTCTGTATGGAAGAAGAGTGGCCAGAGTCATTGTTTTTTAAGGATAAGTTAATTTATAGTGAAAATTCCCAAAGATAAATATATATAATATACATACATATTATTATAAATATATATAATGATATATATATATAATTATATATATATATTTTATATATATATAGTATATATATATGATTAATTATATATATATTATATATATATATAAATATATATATATATTATAATTATATATATATATATATATATATCATATATATATATATAATAATTAATAATTATAAATATATAATATACCTATATATAATATACTTTTAATAATATTTGTGCCCTATCAATATATGGAGGTATCATATTTATGGAACATGACAATAGTGTCGTTAGTATTGTAAAGATTTAGATCCCCGCCAGTTGACTAAAACTTAATAATCTACATATTACCAATTTACGATATTACATTTTTATGGTACAAAACGTATTTGATCGCTATATATTGTTAAGCTCTCTTGATGTGAATTAGAATTTGATTCTCACCCGTATAGTGCAGATAATTTGATCAATTTACTGAATTCTAATTTTCTAATGGAGAGAGCATTTAGTCAATGTTGAAAAATCTAATCCCTCAGTGCTAAAGATCATCTTGACATCATTCTAGATTGGCCTTTAAAATAGTGACTTCTACATATATTCAATCAGTGCTATTGAAAAAATAGTAGATCCCGATGTACCTTTCATGTGTATCAGAGTTTCTAAACTTACGATGATAATGCGGTAGTTTATAAGAACTGTATTTCAAATTTGAAAGACCAACTACCAAAGAAACCATTAGGTTCTTATTTTCTTATTTTCATTCCTTTATGTTAAATCCTTTCAGTTTAACGACTATTTTTTTTTTTTTTAATCTAAGACATTCAGATATTTATATTTAAGGTAAAACAATTTTTGTTGAGTTTCTCTTTAAATTGGTCATGCCCCTTCAAATTGAAAGTTCCCGAAAGTGTATCGAGGATGGCCATTGTACTTTAACCCTCAACATATATTGAAAACTTAATTACTCTCCATTATATATATATTTCTTTTACTTTCATTATTCTTTAAAAAGTATATATATAATATTCTATTACTCATAAAAGTTTGGTTTCACTTACTAATATTTATGAATAGATTTATTTAGATTCTAAATTGAGGATTCTGTAACGTATACATCTATATATGTATATATATATACCGAACTGATAAATAATATACTATTATTATTGTATTTACAGTAATATTATTTTTCACTCACTTTTTTTTTCATAAACGTTTTTAGTAAAATAATATTAAATACCACGTCTATTGCTAACTTTTATTTGAAAAGAGGCTGTCACGTGGTTTTAATTTTTTAGAGATATTTAAATCTCAGAACTGTCGAGCGATGTAAATTAACCATCATTTTATAATACAGTGAATTCGCGTATAGTTAGTGGTACTTAATATTAACTTTATTACTATGTATTATATATATTATATAATAATATTTGTAAATATAATAGGAATAAATTATTATATTATCTACATATATTAATATATATATATTTATATATATTATATATATATATTTAATATATTATAATATATATAGCCTCATCGTGGTTCAGGAGACACTCACTTGGTTTACATTTTTATAAAGGGGAGGTGTTTCAACCACTTAGGGTGTCATGTGAAATTATACAAATACATATGTTATATATGCGGTTATGCACTTAAAAAATTATGTTATACAAATAATTAAAGTACTACCGGTATATGTTTAAAAATAAATATTACCAGTGTTGACCCTGACTACAGAGTGTGAGGTACGGTGGACCCACCGTAGAGGTCAGGAGGTTTCCCATGACGTCATTATAGACATGCTTTCACTCTTCATCTCTGAGAAGCCAAGTTTAAGTTAGCTTTCAGAGGTAGTGGTGGGTTTTCCTTTTAGTCATTCGTAGGTCAGGTAGAATTAACCCACTCATTGGGTATTATTACATATCTTAGATAAAGGGCAGGTTTCAATACCCCCTATGGGCTCATGTGATAAATATATTATACTATTAGTTATTATGTATAGTATATATATATTTATTATATATATTTTTATTTAATATATATATATATATAATATATTTACTATATATATTATATTAAATTATTATATATAATATTAATATATATATATATATTTATATAATATTAATATATATATATTATATTATTATATAATATATTAATATTTTATTTATTAACTTTGTATGTGTGTAAAGATTTAGCTCTGCTAAAGTAATAAATTTTTTAGTAAAAACAAGATTTAATTTATTTTCTCTAAAACCAACAAACTATACTCGTAAATTCTACATATTACAATGAAATTAACATTCTTTGACTAAGGTTAACCTTGAGTAAACCCCAAACTTCAAAATACTCAAAATACTCTTAAGAATGATGAGCGAAAAGCACAAGCTGATATAAACGTGCTCCAGGGAATGTGTCTACCCTAAAAGTGAGGTTTCGCACGATAGTTGATGATATGATTACTTATTGAGCCGTTAGGGCCTTACGTCATATAAGTCTTGAATTATTTTTGTAGGAGTGGACCTCAGCTACAGAACCCTTTTTGTGAAGGTTCGTTATGGTACGTGTATATAATGAGGGGGGGTGGGGATAAGTTAAGTCGAGAAACGGCTTGGTCGCGGAATAACTCTAAGTCTGACCACCACGTATAATCTATCAATACTGAACATCCGAATAAGGTACTGAGAGCCAGATCAGAGAGGAGCCGTAATAGAAGATTACAGATTAGACTGTATAATATATGGTGGCCAGACGATCCACCTGACGTGGCAGGTGTGCCAAAACAGAAGAAAGATACAAACACTATTGAGTTGGAGCTGTTAATGCCCAATATATATTATATTATATATAATATATATATATTTTTAACGGTTATCACCACCGCTCACGGCAAGCCCTATTTCAAGGAGGGGTGTATATAATATATATATATAATATATATATATATATATATATATATACTATTAATATATATATACTTATATATAAATATATATATATATATATATAATTATATATATATATATATATATATATTTATAAGTAAATGGATATCCTTTTACACCTCACCGCAGTGTGATAAGTATGATAAAAATAACCCTTAAGTAATTCAACTCTGCGTGGGATTGAGCCTGGGGCCCTAGCGATGACGCGTAAAAGTGTTTTGATGCTACGCTACGTATGGACTAAAAGAGGTAAATCAATTAGACAAGGAGAGTCTATCCTAACACCCTAAAGGAGAGAATAGTGATGCTTTTTGGTAGGATAATTTACTTTGCCGCTGTAGTTGTTAACTTGCTTCTTATTCTATCTTCTTCCCAAACTCACTCGCTTACAGCCTTACTGCTATGTAACTCACAGGTTTAATCTCTACACTGCATAATTAACTCAGCCATATTTAATTAACCTCATTTTTACATACCACTTATTCAGAAGCAGTTACAGCAAATCCAACTGTCCTAATCAATAGAGGTGTTGTCACATGAGCAAACCAAGGCTATTAGATGATGCTTTGTTGTTTTACTGGCGTGTACTTGCTTCTTTAAAGCTTTCTGCCAAACATTTACTGGCCTTAGAACTCCATTATCCGACACAGTTTACTGCTTTAACTCAACGGTGATAATACTTATTTAAAAACCCCCTTCACATACATAACAATAACCTCTTAATAAAGCGGATTAATAGAAGTGTGTAAAATCTAAGAATTAAGGTAACACCTCAATAGAAGGAATTACCTAACAACTTAAGGGATTAGCATTCTAGCTCTTGTTTACTCTTTACTGCTTTAACTTTCTGCTCGCTCTATTTTCCTCGCTTGTTCATAACTCTTCCTCCACGTGCCACTTTTTTCTGCCATGTTCTTTAACTTTCCTGCTTTACTGGCTTTTAACTCATTGTTTTACTGCTCTTTCCTTGAACTTCGAATACCCGTTAAGAATCTCAATTGTACAAAATATAAACCTTAAGCTAATTTCGCCTCTGCTGGATTGGAAACCTGGGCACCTATCAGATGGACCGCCGTAAGGTTTGGCACGCTACCGTCCAATCAGATGGCACTAAATAAAAGCAGACTCTTGAGAAATTTGTTCCTTAGTTGAAATATTCACCGCCACCCAAACTTAAAACCACAAACGCGCTGTTTCCTACGAATTCCACCGTCCGGAGGGTAGAGTTTATATAACTAAGGAACACCGCATCAGGTTTTGGTGTGGGTGGATAATAATATTATTAATACCTGGTAGGCTCTTATACAATATAATTGATAATTAAGAGATAACTGGCTCGTGCTTCTACACACTCACCGATTACACTACATCCACCTTAAGGGAGGTTGCTAGGATAGCATAGGGTAAGAAGAAGTTGACACTCAACGATTGAAAGTTGGAAGAGACTGGCGCGTTGTTATATTAGGTTACAGCTTGGTTATTTGCGGATAGAAGGGTAGAATAATTCACATAAAATTTAGGAACATTCTCGCGTTATCTTCTTTTAGTCACATCGTGGCATAATTCGTTCAAAAACACTTACTGAGGCTCGATTGGTTGCTCGCTCGTGCTTAGGAAGTTGAGGTAGTCCCGGAACCGACCTGTTGGGAGATGTTGCTTACAATCGACGCTCGTGAACCTGGACTGTGCCAGTGGTCGGAGGAAAGGTGAGTTGCATCGGAGAGTTAGGGGTGAAATTACCTTAACGGTAGTGAGTTTGTATATTTTTAACAGATACGCGTGAATCAAAAGTGGAGGTATGCAGATACATTGCTGAGCAAGCTGCTGAGGTCTCGGGTGTGCGATAAGAAGGTTGTGGAAAGGCACATAAACAATGTGGGGAACTAATGAGGAGTTTCCGAGATGTGGTCGTGTAGGTTGGTGTAGTGCTCTCAAAATTTAAGGCCTGCTTGAGAGGTTGATAGGAAAACGACTCGGTGCGAGATTAGATGAATGTTGGGAAGTAGTAAAGAAACTTATCGCTTTCCCTCAAGTTAGTTTCCATCCGGAAAGATCCCGCTGCGGTACTTAAGTTGCTGAGAAGAGGTTAGCTATGACCTCCCGGGTTGTTGAAACAACTGTCTCTCAAACATTGGCGGCATGATAAATATTCTTTCGGAATGAAGGAGTGTGCCCTTTTGTTGTCGTAAAGGTATTTGGGTCTCCACGTCTCGCACTAGCGTCACACGGCGCGTGACGATATGGATGGAGAGGAATCTGCCGATGAGAGGAGGAGAAGACCTATCGATTTAAAGAATATCTCTCAGGGTTTAGGCCAAAGATGTTATAGTAACCATTATCTCGATCCTATACTCAAGCTTACAAGCGAGTAGCATACCATATTAAATATCTCCCTATACCTGTGTTAATTACCCCTGTAAGGTGATATATAGGGAATTGCAAATCCTCACCCTTAAGACAGGTTGAGCTTAGGTCCCCCAAGTGCCTCTGTGTTGGGGTGCTCTGTTTTGACTCCTTCCGCCTCGAGTGTTAACTTACTGTGGGTTCACTGTGGTCTAATAACTTTGAGTGCGCCTTGTCGTGCTTGTTATCCCTGCGTTTACATGCCTTTTTGCTGGCTGGTCTCATTACTGTTTCTTTTAAGCCTTTTCTAGCTTTAGGGCTGCTTCCCAGGTATAACTTTCATCATGTTATTATACTCTTTTAACCCTCCCATAATGATTTATTAACATTATGTTTTTTTATCAGTTTTGTTTTTAATACTTTTTATTGTTTATTATCCTTTATTATATTAGATTTTTATAATTCTATTTTTTATTATTATGAATATTTTGTATTATGTTTATGATTTGTTACATTTTCTTTTATTTAATTATAATCTTACCGATCATATTTGGTACTTATCTACTTATAATACTTATATTCATAAATGCTTCTATTAGTATACTAAAAACAAACCTAATAAACACAACATACACACCCTAACATCACACACACACAACACACACCACACACACACATTACACCACACATCACACACACATCACACACACAAACCACACACACACACAACTAAGAGTCAAGAAACAATTTTATGGCAAAGTCAAATGATATTTAACTTAACACACGCCATAAGATATATTTAATTATTACCACATCACACAGATTTACTTATACACTTACATTTACACTAACATTCACTATTGACACTTACATTTTACCCTTAGACACTTACATTTTATATTAACACTTACACACACCACACACACTCACTTACACATATATAACGTATGAAATTATATTAAAAATGTAGTTATGTTTTATTGAATTAAATTATGTTCCAATGTGTAATATTTTTTAGAAAATATAAACTAAAATTATTATTGGATCTTTTTAATTTTCCATGTCATATAAAACAACATAATTTCAATCACTCTAAATATGAACATAGAATATTTATGAATAAACATTATATGTAACTTGTAATACAATTTTGTAAGTCATTTATTTTTATATTCACTATCAAGAATTTTATAATAAAAAAATAGAGGAATCTGATAAATTTAGAGAAATTTATTAAAAAATATTTACCCGTACCCTGAAAGCGGTAATTTAAAATCCTTGACAAGCCTTTATTATCAGTTATAAGGTCCAGCCGTGCTCTTTCCTAGTCACCACTCCCCTCTTACCACCAAAGGAGGTTATTTAACTGCACCACGTTCTAAGATCTTATTACATATGAGTATTGATAGAACCAATGTTAGGCGGGGATGCTGCATCCTCTCCCGACCAAACTCTGCACGCTTTACGATCTTCTTTTAGCCCTTTTGTAAAGTTTTGAGACATTATTACGATTGTAGATCTTATATATAAATTGACTGATTGACACTATAAAATTATGTTTCATTCTTCTTGCTTTTTTAACACATAACAATTTAGATATTTTATTTTTCAAAATTTTCTTTCTTGTATATTTCAAATAATACTTCAGGTTCTTATCTACCATTCAAGAAATATTAATCTAAATCCTTTATGTAACGTTACAATGGTTTTATACTTGGATTACTCTGTGTGTAACTGATACTACTTTATTTTAGTTATACATACAGATAAAAATATTTCAAAGTTTTTGTAAATAAGCCAAATATTCGGAAAATCTTTCTTTATTGTTGATGTACCATCGTGTCCTTATCCAATCAGAAACGGATTGACTCATTGAGTCCATCACGAGGAAAACACAAAACATTCCGCACTCGTTTAGCGAGAC
>JABUQX010075786.1:65000-68733 GCA_015478945.1 Trachelipus rathkii
CTGACCTGGCCTCTGTCAAAGTGTAAAGCTATTTAATTTGCATATAGTCTGCTAATAAGGATTTAACTGTGTCCGTAACCAGAATCACAATTAGTTAGGAAAGGTATTTCCTTTTACACTGTCTTTAAAGGGATCATATCTAACGAGATATATAATCCGACATTGTTTCAGTATTGAAATATTTATATTTAATAAAAATTAAATTATAATTAATCAATGTAATTCTTGTTACTAAACTGTGATGTGAAAATAATTACCGTATTGACCTAGGTTATATTTAGGTCATAATAATCAATACTATAATCCTGGTATATATACCCGATACAAAAGGCTTATCCTTACAATGTTAGACCAAATTGTGAGGCATTTAATATGTTAAATAATTATTGAAAATATAGTTAACAGTCCAAAAATATTTACAAGAAAAAAAAAAAGATAATAAGGTTTTGATATAATATATTTTGATCACTGAGATAAGAATTTTAAAGTAGCCTAAATACGCACCGGGATATCAAATAAAAGTTAGGGATTGTGTTAGGTATCCCTTAACTAAATAGACTCAATTAGATAGTAATAAAGTTATTATATTCAAAACTCAAGTCTATTTTACCAGAGATCTATGATTATTCTATATAAGAGATTTACAGTTTCTCGTTATCTTTGTAACTAACGTGATTATTGATAATATATAATACGAACTAACTGACGTACGATATGTTGTGATTTTTCTTTCGTGGTAATGGTATATATAATATTATATTATATGTTAAAATGGTAGAATATTAAATATTACGGAATATCTACTCATATATTATATCATGATTATAATACAATACTCAAAGTAGTATAGGGAATCCATAACATATAATTAATTCAAAAATATAAGAGTTCTTATCCATGAAAGTATAAGAAATGTAAAAAAATCTTTAACATATAAATTATAATTTTAAGGACATTCTTTTAGTTCTTTTCCTAGAAACGATAATTATTTATATAATAAAAACTATGAAAATATTTTTAATTATCACAATATATCGATAGTAAACGCAGTAATATTAAATAATGTAATTAGTGATGTAATAATTGTTATTTATTTAATAATACAGAACTTAGTAAATGATTTTAATTAATAAATACATGTATTAGTTTATAGCAATAGAGAAGTAAATACTAGTCAATTTGGTGTCTTCTTTAGCAGCTGAGTATCATTAGCTATATAATTCACTCTCAAACTTGGGCCGGGCTAAAGATTGATATGTGAGAAGCTAGCTCTTAGTTATACTCAAATAGAACAAAAACGTTCGGGTGGCACATAATAGCTTATAGGTGTTGATTTTGTTTAGAGGGTGACGGTGGTTAGATATCGGGGATGACAATAGACTAACTTGATTCGCTTTAAGGAAACGCCCTGACTCTGAACTGATTATTAAAGACCTGTTAAGTACGAACCGTAAAATATATTGTTTTTAGATAAAGTTTTTTACGATCTAAAAAGAATCTTGAGAAAGGAATATGTGTTAATATAGTTAGTCTTTTTTACGATAGGATTACTCCATTCAGGACTAGTTCAGTGGTCTAATCCACATAGAAGAATGCCTGCATAAACAGAGAGGTAACAATAGTTGTATTACCCCAGTTAAATAGTTAAATTCTGTTATGCTTTCAGATACAGCGATGACAGTCAAATTGGTCGGATTCCAGGCATGAGTGATGGAATTTATTTTATTGTGATATACTGAGTGATTATGTAACGTTTGAAAGTTATACGAAAACTTGTATTTAAGGATAAAAGCCATAGATACCTTTATTGTGATCGAAGATTATTTGTCATTGAATAGATTAATTTAGTATGTAATTTATTTTTATTAAAACTATAAAATGTTTTAATATAAATTATACTGACTTATACTTATGTTAGTAAGTGAGTATGGATATATATATGTGTGTATGTATGTTAGTATTTATAATGTGTTGATAAATTGTTTAAAGTGTCTAGGGTATAATATATATGTTATTATATAATATAGTATATGTGTTATTTACATAGCAGTGTGAAATTATTTAAGTTTTGTTTTTGTCTAATACGTAATCTGTCTCTTAGTAATAATACGATTTTCGTATCATTTATTATATTAATTGAGGTCTGGTATAATAGACCGTTCTTATCTGTAATGTTATTTTACGCTTTGGAAAATAGTGTACCTATTAGTCGCATTTATAGTAGTGAGTATAGAACAAAATATATAATTTTTTATTATTTAAATAGATAATAATAAATATTTACTGTTTTACTTTTATATATATAGGTTATAAGTATCTAAGTAATAAGGATAAATAGTTAATATAATTTAGTGGACATAGATTAGTCTCACTAGGACTGTCTTAGCTGCAATGTTAGATAGTTAGATAGTGACAGTTAGTCGGAGAATATAAGGTATAAGATATATTTTTGTATCATATTCACTTATTGTGGGTTGTGCTCTCTATAATATATTGTATGATTATATATATAGATGGTGTATAAACCTCTACTTGTACGTTCGTACTCAGTGTATATTGCCGTTTAGGTTAGAACTTGGTGATTAAGCTATTCTGATATATCTTTTATATAAGTTTAAATAATATTATGACGCCAAATTTTTGTATGAGCCTGTACATTACACAAGTCCTTGTATACATATTATAGAAGAGATAGCGTAAATGGGAGATATAATGCAATATTTAATGTGCTCTCTCCTTATGTTCTAATTTACAAGGACAAATCCTCCTCAGAGTATAGAGCATATAGGCCCTAATTAAGGCTTTATTTTGTATGATCCGATTAGAGTAAAGTTTAATAATGATGCTGTCCGATCTCGAAATGCGGGCGCCAACCCTGTGTGGGCTCTCTGTGGTTGGGTGAAGCCCCCCTGGGAGGTCATATTGGAGAATATTTCTCAACCAGAAATCTCTGGCTGATCAGGAATCAATTGCTCGACCTTGGTACGAGAATAGTCTGCTCGCCTATATCAAGCACGTGCGCCAGTTCCAATATCGTGCTTTCCCTCGAAACGTGTCATCCAACAGCAATGTTTATAAGTAGGAATTCTCCTCCGAAATCGTATCGTGGTTCATGGCCTCCTGTTCTTACGACGAATTATGGTATAGTTCCCACTTGCCTACTGAATTAAGTTGGGAGATGGGGCTTTTGGCGTCGATTTTTGGCGCTTTTAGGTACTCGTAAATAAAACTAGCTTGAGAGGGGGGGGGGGGCCCCTGGTATTTATAAACCTGGCCGTTTTGTCTGTGCTTATCGCGTTTTGCGTCAAAGTTGTTCCTTTCAGAATCCTTCGCTTAACGTAATATTTCAGATTTATGAACTTCTCGTTGAGAAATTTTGTTTCTTGACGTAGGAGCTCGATACGTCGCAATACTATCTTGGCGAAATCTCTCCCTTAGTCAAGGTAGTCTCTGAAATCGCTACTTGAAACTCTCCTCAAGATTTTTGCTTTTCCGAGTGCGGCACCAGTGCGTGTGTGTTTTGTTTTGTTATGTTGGTTACAAATTTGTCGCTTGATTATTAATAATTTGTTAGTTGGTTTCTAAAAATTAGTATCATTGTTAGAGCTAACTATAGGCATATGTGTAAATTGAAAATGCTTATTCAATAACATAACTTAAAGAATATTTATTGGTATTGAATATAAGAAAAATAAACAAACAGAAAAAAAACCATAAAATTTTGGTTAGTTGA
>JABUQX010075787.1:20000-27500 GCA_015478945.1 Trachelipus rathkii
GTATTTTAAAACATAAATAAAAAATATGTTCTAAAGTTATTGTATGGCAATCGCATAATAAAATACTCTGAAAAATTTTCATGACCCACAGCCTTTACTTTCCAAATATCTGTCGTAGACACACACACACACACACACACACACAACACACACACACACATACACACACCACACAATATACTATATAATATATATATATAATATATATAAATATTCTGATATCACAAAAATTTATAGATATATATATATATATTATATATTATATATATATATTATATATATATTATATATATATATATATATATAAATTAATAACATATATATATATATATTATAATATATATATATTATAAGTATATATATATATATAATTATATATAATAATATATATACACACACATATATATAGTTATAATCATATATATAATATATATAAACAATTGAGAACAAATTGATAAAAATTGTAAATCTCCAAATGTTTGAGACGATATTCTTTTGTAGTAAAACTTGTAGCAATAAATTCGCCATAATATGCTTCATATGTAATACCTTTCTAACTAAAGATTAAAAGTTCCTTGGCAATACGAGCATAAGCGTCTTTAAAATACATATTTATAGCTATTTGTTTATAATACGATTTTCTTGAATACTGAAACTAGATTTTGTATGAGTCGTGTATGTATCCTTAAGCTGCTTGTACAAAACTCTCAATATCACAAGTTTTTAATTTAAAATTTACTATTTAGTGCAAGTTGCAATTGGCGATTTTAATGGTTACAAACGTACAATGAAATCTTGGCTTCTGAATAAAGAGAGAAGGACTCTATGCTAGTATCTAAATCCATTTCCCCCAATTCAGATTTTATATTATTTTGTGCGACAATTTGTTCCAATATTTTGAAATGTAATTAATATCCTCACAATTTTCTCGTCTTGGTATAAAATTAGAAAGTTCTCCTGCTAGATAATTAGCTCTATATGCATATATCGATAACTTCCCCAAATCCCCGGCAAGACAAATTGTTAAAGAAGTATAATTGTTTAATTGTCGACAAACAGTTAATAAAACTTGATTTCTTGTAAAATAACGTCGACAAATAATTTCCTAAAAGTAAAACAATTAACATTTTCACATACTCATCCAAATCATTCTGCCGAAGATTTAGATGTAGGTCTTATAAATGTATATTAAGCCTGTACGATTTTATAATTGAAATTTCAAACATATGTATATGCTTATGTGTGTGTGTGAGTGTGTGTGTGTGTGTTGTGTGTGTATGTACATTGTTTTGATGTTTTGTTGAATATTAATAAAGAGTAGAGGCGTGGCGTTTAATTTGATTTTCGTGATTTTACGGTTATGAAAGTGTAGCAAACTTCTATAACGAAAATTGCGATTTTGCGAGAAAAAAAAATCACCTCCCCCTTCTTCCTTTAACCTCCTTAACTCTCTCCCCTCCGTCTTCCTCCCTCTTCCTTTCAATAGCCTTGTTCCCCTTCATGACTTCAACCCCCCCCCCAGCCCCTTTACTCTTCCCATTTTAGCATAAAAAATCCATTAAAAAAGGGAATAGCATGATGTGTGATTAATTCTAAAATTTATGCCTTTTAAATGAGCTCGTGACAAATCCTTCTCTATTCAAAAAGAACTCCATAAAACAACTATTATAAATAGGTAAACACGTATGTATTATGCATATGTATATATGTTCACATGCATTATATATATATATATAGGAGAGATATGTATATATATATATATATATATATATATATATAGGGTATATATATATATATATATATATCAGAGGTGGGCAACCCGCTCATTTAGGGGTAGTCCGCTAGCGCACCTGTACTGAGAAAAAGCTGTAGTCCGTTAGCGCCCTCCGCACTTATTCAGACCATCAACCTCCATACAGTCACTTGAACAGACATTTAATACAAACAATAACAAAGGCTATAACCCTGTACTATATTATAATATATGAAAATTGAATAAATATTTACAAAATCTTAAGATTTTCCACTTACTCAATGTCGTCTTCAAAGGACAAGAGATCCATATTACCTTCAAAGATTAGGTGCTCAAAATTAAAAAGCAGTTAAGGCTGACCTCTTTGCCTCAAAATATCCCACCAATACTAAATATTCGTTCTACAGCCGCAGAACTAGGAGAGGTGTATTATATTTATGAACAAGTTCAACAAATTCCCCCTGCTTATGCTGAAAGGGAAAGATGTCCTTGGTGAGGGGAGTGCTGGTGTTAGTTCACTTTCAGCAGTCCATTGCTAATTTAAGGTCCTCACCTAAATCATTCTGCCTCCTTCTGAAATATTTTGACCACCCTGTCCACCCCATAAGAAGGTCTATTTCTGTCCAAGACTTTAGTAGAATCCATGAAAGCTTCGAACTTCTGCAGAGTCGATGCTAATGCTATGTATCACTCAGTTATATATATATATATATATATATATATATATATATATATATATATATATATACATATACATATATATATTTATATATATATATATATATATATATATATATATATATATATTATTATTATATATATATATATATACAGTTATATATATATATATATATATATCGCTATATATATATATATATATATATATATATATATATATATATATATATATATATATTCTTGTTTTTTTATATATATATATTAATAGTTCTGTGTAAACCCTAAATATATATATATATATATATATATATATATATATATATATATATATATATATATATTTATATATATATATATATATATATATATATATTATATATATATATATTCATATATATATATATATATATATATATATATATATACATATATATATATATATATATATATATATATATATATATATATATATATTTCCTCTGGGCCCTTACAGGGGGTAATTTATCTATTGAAATTAACATACAAAACAACATAATATTATTAAAGCTATAGATGAGGGTACAGCCATTCAGTCTATAAAATCAATTTAAATGTTATTATTATATATGGTACCTTTATGGAGGTTGAGATTATTTTGGAAGTTTAATTATTAAAAATAAGTCTTAGACCAAAAGTATAATTAGTTATAAACTTAATATAAAAATTTATATTTCTTTATTATACCCAATAAGAATTCTTAATAAGTAAACTATATTTTCATTTTTTGAAAAGGTGCGGAACCAAAGAGCGGAAACTTTTTTTGATCCGCAAGTGGAGTCCGCTAATTTCCTGACGATTCCGCACCTCCGCTAGTCCGCACTTCTGATTTGGGTAACGCCGTAGTGACTAGCGGACTAGCGGATTAAAGAGAGGAAGTGCCCACCTCTGATATATATGTATTAGCAAGAAAGATATATATATATATATATATATATATATATATATATATATATATATATATATATATATATATATATATATATATATATATATATATATATATATATATATATATATATATATATCCTCAAAATGTGTATGTAGGAGTATAAATAATTACATAAAACTAAATAACTAAATAAATAAATAACACGTATGTATTATGCATATGTACTACATATGTATATATGCTCACATGCATTACATATGTATAAATATGTATTAGTATATAGGAGTATAAATATAATTACATAAAACTAAATAACTAAATAAATAAATAACACGTATGTATTATGCATATGTACATATGTATATATGTTCACATGCATTATATATACATATGTACATATGTATTAGTATGTAGGAGTATAAATAATTATATAACTAAATAACTAAATAAATAAATAACACGTACGTATTATGCATATGTACATATGTATATATATTTACATGCATTATATATGCATATGTACATATGTATTAGTATGTAGGAGTATAAATAATTACATAAAACTAAATAACCAAATAAATAAATAACACTTATGTATTATGCATATGTGCATATGTATATATGTTCACATGCATTATATATATACATATGTACATATATAAGAGTATATATAATTACATAAAACAGAATAACTATATAAAAAAAATGAGCACGTATGTATTATAGATATGTATATATGTTCACATGCATTATATATACATATGTATTAGTATGTGCGAGTATACATAATTACAGAAAACAGAATATCTGCAAATATATAAGCACTTATGTATTATGCATATGTACATATGTATATATATATATGTTCACATGCATTATACATACATATGTACATATTTATTAGTATGTTCGAGTATGAATAATTACATAAAATTGAATAACTATATAAATAAATAAAACGTATGTATTATGTATGTCTACATATGTATATATATATTCGCGTGATTTATACATACATATGTACTACATATGTACCAGTATGTACGAGTATATATGATTACATAAAACAATAACTAAAGTTAAATAAGCAGGTGTATATTATGCATGCGCACATATGTATATGTGTTCACATGCATTATACATACATATGTACACCCACTAATGTATCAATATATACGAATGTATATATTTACATAAAACAGAATAACTCTAAATAAATAAGTATGTATTATGCATGTGTACATATGTATATAATGCATACTACGCATGCATTGAACATAAATGTACATAAGTAGGCATCTATGTATACATTAACCAGAACAATTATAAATAAGTTAAAAAAATATATATTTTGCATGTGTACATATTTAAGTATGTTCACGTGCATAATACATGCGTGCATTGTAAATAAGCAAACATGTTTGTACTATTATGTTTATATATGTGTTTACTCATACGTATATGTGCATTGAACTGTGTGAATGAATAAAAAGTGTATGTATGTATGTATGTATGTATGTATGTATGTATGTATGTATGTATGTATGTATGTATGTATGTATGTATGTATGTATGTATGTATGTATGTATGTATGTATGTATGTATGTATGTATGTATGTATGTATGTATGTATGTATGTATGTATGTATGTATGTATGTATGTATGTATGTATGTATGTATGTTTGAGTGGACGTAATGGGAAACAGTCTAATTATAATGTTTCCCAACCACTGACGAAGTAATTTAAATAATTTTAGAAGCAAAGAAATCATTTAATGATTGTTTTATACGATAAATAAATTATTGGATTTTTTCAAACTTATTATTATTATTATTATTATTATTATTATTATTATTATTATTATTATTATTATTATTATTTTTATTTTTATTATTATTATTTTATTTTTATTTTTAGTAGTTATTTCTGCTAAAAATGTTTGTTATAATTTTTGACTCGTTATGGAAATTTTGTAATAAAGTATGGTTTAAGTGGTCTAGTTAACATACATTATTATTATTATTATTATTATTATTATTATTATTTATAAGCAAGACTTCATTCCGAAAATTTAAATTAAAGTAAGTAATTAAAATTACTAATCTTGCTAAAGACCTTCGCTGCGTTCCACGAAAAATCAAGATTTACATCCGGCTGCAGAGAGAGTTTCAGGAAATGCAACAAAATTAAATTTCTTTACCTTTTAGGCTTTTCGGGGAACGATCGGATGTAAACAATTATCAGCTGACATTTGTAAATAAATGAATAATAATAATAATAATAATAATAATAATAATAATAATAATAATAATAATAATAATAATAATAATAATAATAATAATAATAATAATAATAATAATAATAATAATAACAACAAACAACAACAAGAAAAACATTTGAGAAGATAAAAATAAATTAATATATTGAAAACAAAAAAAAAATAATAATAATAATAATAATAATAATAATAATAATAATAATAATAATAATAATAATAATAATAATAATAATATTTTTTTTTGTAAAAAAAGAAAAAAAAAGAAAAGAAATTTACATCTCACGGGCAGTGTCCTATTCTGAAAGGAGAATTGCTGTAGGTAATTTTTACCGGACGAGAGGATCGAACCCTGGCCCTGTGACTCTGTGGCACTATCGATAGTGCCACGGTGGCAGCAAAGCAAAATAGCCTATATGTTATCTTATTTAATCGATCAGTTAATTAATTTAATGAATCGAATAATTTAATCAATATCATAAAATAAAAGTGGCTATGGTTGCCTTTGGTTGGTCGACGTAGTTGGTGCGGTGCGGTGCGGTACGGTGCGGTGCGTTACGGCGCGGTGCGGTGCGGTACGGTACGGTGCGTTACGGCGCGGTGCGGTGAGATGCGGTACGGTACGGTGCGTTACGGCACGATGCGGTGCGGTGCGGTGCGGTGCGGTACAGCACATAATTCCAGTGCCTCGATGCTGTGCTGCAAAAATGACTTTTGTTGCTTGGTGCCCTTGCTTATTCTGGTGCGATACGGTGCGACAAAAAATGACTTTTGGTAAGTGGTGCGCTTGCTTACTCTGGGTCAATGCGGTGCGGTGCGTTGCGGTACGTTGCGGTGTGGTGTGCAAATTTCCGGTTCTCGGTCATCCTTAGATCATAAAACCTATATGCATCAATTCAAAAAAGATATTTAAAAGACTTCGGAGGAAGCTATCATTAAAATTATTGGAGTCACCGAAAATACGAACAATTAATAAATAATTTATTATTTTACTTTATTTTAAATTCATTATTGATCAGAAAAAAAACTAAAATAATAACATTTAATAATTTAATATTAACGCATTAATGCTTGTTTATATCACGAGAACATTTCTGATTCGCTGCAGCAAAAATTAAAGATTAAAATTTTAGGATGGAAATTTCGTTGCTGCGAGATTATAAGATTGCTAAATCCGGATTTAAAACAATTGGCTTGAATAATAATAATAATAATAATAATAATAATAATAATAATAATAATAATAATAATAATAATAATAATAATAATAATAATAATAATAATAATAATAATAAAAATAAAAATAATAAAAATAATAATAATAATAATAAAAATAATAATAATAATAACAACAACAACAACAATAACAACAACAATTATAATTATAATTATAATTATAATTATAATTATAATTATAATATTTTGCAGAATCTTTATCGTGTTTGAACGTAGTACAACGTACTAACATTATCATTAACTTTTTTTAGGACAATTCGAAAAAAAGCAAAATTGTCGCTATTTTCTATGACCCAATCTTTCGTTCACTGTTGACATTTTCAAGGATTAGATTTGATCTTTAGTAATGAAGTAAAATTTAAAATTAAAAAAATATTGCGAAAATATTAAGATTAAAAATTATTAGATAAAATATACAAAATTAAAAATTAAACGTAAAGTTCACAATTTAGTTTAAGGTTTTCATTTTTATCTTCTTTTCCCCTCAAATAAAAATATTAAGATAATTGGGCACCTTATTTTATTTTAAGTTTAATACCTATACATCCGTACGAAAAACTTCACTAGTCTGAGCTCACAAAATTCATTCTTCCTATGCAAAATTCTAAAGAAATTTGTAAATTTGTT